>JASDQU010026291.1:11212-28012 GCA_032191745.1 Picea mariana
TATAATGCTTATCTTTTTTCTTCCCAAATTTGTTAGTATCAACATTTTCTAATATTTCATCATCAATGTTGATAGATTCGCCTGCATATTTCAATTTAAAGTTTATATTAAAAAACATAACTCAAACACAAATTCACTAAGTTATATATACTTGAGTGTTCATCTTGTATTAATCTAAATTTATGTACATACCTATAGGTGATTTGTCTTCTGATTCAATTTTGGTTTCAACGTCTTCTGCTTCAATTTCAGTTTCAACGTCTTCTTCGACATTATGAGACAAATGTATTTATGTTTTTTGAAAAACATCAAATTGTAATTACAATCAATTATATTATTTACAATATTTTAAATTTGAATTCTATACTTTGAATTTTGTACTTTCTGAATACAATCCCAATGTGTGTCGTGTGCTCGATCATCATATGTGCATGCATACTTGGTTGAACTTCTTCTTGTTGAAAATATCTATTGACATTATCGTCGTTTCTTTCTTCAATATTTGCACGTTCTTATTTCTTTCTCTGATAAATCTTTTTCCTTTGTTCGATTTGGCGAGTATCATCTCGAGTGCGATCATATTTTCTCTTGCGCAAACTTTTGTTTCCCATGACTTATATAGTTATTTGTAAAAGATATGTTCAACAAAGACTTCACCTTGAAAAAATGCTCAACATTTATCTTTCAACATATAAATTGTTATTCCAATAAAAACTTGAACAAACATCAATTACGTTATTCAACAAAAACCAAAAAGATGATTCGAAACTTTTTTTAAGTGCTCTAGAAAACCACCATGTATCGATATTGATCCTCTGATTAAGCCTATGGAACCGAGGGAAGAAATAAATAAAGAAAAGAATACAACTACAATGAGTAATAGAAATGATTTGAAATCCCTATCCTCGAGCTTATATCTGTCTGTCCATCTGATGAATTGTGTTAAATGTGTTCGGTCGAAAGCCTATTTATACAATTTGGCATGAAAGGAAACGATACGACGTGTTGTTTCATTTTTTTCGACGGACGGAATTCCAGTCTTTCGGCCGAAAGAATGGTTTTTTGGCCGAAAACCTTGGAAACCATTCAGTTTTGACGGTTTCCGTTAGATTTTAGTCTTTCGGCCGAAATATTAGGTTTTTGGTCGAAATATTAGTTCGGCTGAAAAAAGGAAATTGGGACTGAAAACTAAAACCAGAGAATTTCCCCAAGCTTAACTGAACTTCAGAGGTTGCAGACTCCTGCAAATACTGAGAATTTGGTTTCAAAAATGACACCAACATTTCCAAAATTGAATATACTTTCAATTCCTATAATTTGTTTTCATTTTCTTTATTTTTATCTAATTTTTTTTTTTTTTTTTTTAAATCACTAGATAATATTTTCAGCAGACATTATGATTCAGTGAAATGAAATATCGGTATCTCTAAAAATATACATTGAAAAAATTGGAAAAAAATATATGCATAATCCTTAAACTGTTCTTTTCAAAAGGGTATATTTAGATTTTAGTTTTAATTAAAAATTAAGATAGATACAACATGTAGAAAAATATGTGTTTAAAATCTGTAACATTTTCAGCTTGGTCAACTTAAAAAAATTCTAGAAATTATAATATTCATCTGTTAGATTCAAAATTATAGTTATAATAAAATAGAGTCTCTGTAGATTGTTGTAGTATATTTCGTTTCTTAAAAACATAATTTTAATAATAGCTACATTGTTGTAGAAATAAGTAACTCATTATCATTCATTTCATGTTTAAGGAACATATTGTTAAACAATTGTCAAATTGTCATATCAAATCGTGATAAAAAAAATTTGAAAAATATCCATTGGAAATCTAACACAATTTTTCACAAGTTTTGTTTTTACTGTAAAGTGAAATTCTAAATAAAAAAAATACTTTTGTATGCTGGAAGTTGAATAACTTGTGAAAATACAGTTTGTTTTCTCATAAAACAAGCAAAAGTGTAACCCATCTTCATGATTTCACCCTCCCACAACTACCAAAACATCAACACTCCCTCTTAGCTAGGGAGGTATCTTTCCACGATGTTTTATTCTAGTAGTCCATTGACTACCCTACAGTCATCTAGTAGCCCCAAGGCTACCACCATGTCATCGGTAGCTCCATCCTTTTCCATAGTCTCTACAACTATGCTGCAATCAACTAGTAGTACACAACTACTACCATGAAATCCAACAATCAACTAGCAGCACAAAGCTACTACCATGCTGTCTAGTAGTCTCCATGACTATGTAGCACTAAGATACTATCATGCTATCCAACAATCAACTAGCAACACAAAGCTACTACCATGCTATCACAACTACATAGAAATCATCTAGTAGAACTAAGATACTACCATGCTATCCAGTAGTCTTCATGACTATGCATCAATCAACTAGTAGCACAAATCTTCTACCATGCCATCATCCATAGTCATGGTCTGCAATCAACTAGTAGCTACAAAAGCTACCACCTGCATGCACTCCAATAATCTCCATGACTATGCAACAATCAACTAGTAACACACAACTACTACCATGCCATTAGCCATAGTCATGATCTGCAATCAACTAGTAGTTGTAACACTACTACCATGCAGTCCACCTATCTTTGTGACTATGAAACAATCAACTAATAACAAAAAACTACTACCATGCCATCAACCATAGTCAAAACCTACAATCAACTAGTAGTTGTAAAAACTACTACCATGCAATCTAGTAGTCTCTATGACTATGCAACAATCAACTAGTAGCACACAGCTAATACCATGCCATCAACCATAGTCATAGTCTGCAATCTCTATAACTATACAACAATCAACTAGTAGCACATATCTACTACCATGCCATCAACCATAGTTATAGTCTCATGATGATGAATCTAGTAGCACAAAGATGCTCCCATGGTATCCACGACTATGCTATGATGTTTCTCCTCTCTTGGTATTCCCATTCAAACCCAGACATTGGGAAAGACTACTACATTACTCCCTCAGTCACTCCATATGACTGATCTGGGAAACCCTTGTCCAAAGGGAAGCCTGCTAGAGGAGAAACATCACACCTCCCTCTTCATTGAGGGTGGACATTCTACATCATGTCAATCGTGTCTTTGAAGTACTCATATTTCACTCTAGACATAGGCTTGGTGAGAATGTCTACTATATTCTCATCTGTGGATATGTACCAGAGCTCCACAAATTCTCTCTACACCATGTCTCAGATGTAATGGTATTTTATCTCTATATGTTTCAAATTGTCATGAAATATAGGATTTTCTAAAAGATTTATGCAACTTTGATTATCACAATGTATCAAAGTTGGCTCCAACTCTAGATCAAATAAACCTACAAGCAACTTCTGAATCCATACTGCTTCATGAATTGCAACATTGACTACAATATACTCTATCTCTATTGTATTGAGTGCCACTAACGTCTTTTTTCTACTAAACCATGAGATCATACCTGATCCCAAATTAAAGCAACATCTTGATGTGATTTTTCGGTCCACTACACTCCCTACCCAATCAGAGTCTGTGTATCCCTGCAGTTTCACTTCTCCATCCAAGACGTATCTAAGTCCATATCCAACTGTACCATGCAAGTATCTCAACACATGCTTTGTTGCTATCCAATGTACATGTCTAGGTTCAACCATGTAATGAATCAAACTTTTCACTACAAAGCATATGTCTGACCCGGTGTTAACCAAGTACATAAAGGATACAATCAACTATTTGTACATCATGGGATCCACCAAATATGAAGATGAATCACTCAAGAGATTCATATTTGTAACCATAGGTATGTTCATGGACTTACAGTCCATCATCCCGAATCTCTGTAGGATCTCAATTGTATATTTTCCTTGGTTAAAGAAAATCTCATATGGCCTCTGCCACACCTACAATCCCAATAAATAATGCATCAAACCTAGATCCTTCATTTCAAACTCTGAAGTGAGCTCCCTCTTGCACCTAACTATGAGTTTCTCATCCCTTGTTAGAAACAGGTTGTCCACATATAGGACCAAACTAAACGAGAAACCATCTTCAACCTTGTAGTAAAGGTTGGGATCTGCATCACTCTTGGTAAAACCCAAGCTCATCAGATAACTATCTATTCTGGCATACCATACCCTAGGTTCCTGCTTAAGCCCATACAAATCCTTCTTCAATTTTCAAACATGGGAATCCTTCCCATGGATTAAAAACCCTTCTGGATGATCTATGTACACTTATTCTTCAATTACACTATTCAAGAAAGAAGTCTTGACATCCATCTGGTGTAATTTCCATCCCATCACGGAAGCAATAGCAATAATTGATCTGATGGAAGTGTACTTTGCTACTGGATCAAATATCTCATCATAATATTCTCGCTCTTTCTAGGAGAACCCTCTAGCCACAAATCTCGCTTTGTACTTCTCTATGCTACCATCTGTAGCATGTTTGATCTTGTAGATCCACTTGGAAGTCACTATTGACTTCCCCTCCAGTCTCAAAACAACTTCCCACACATCATTCTTCATGATGGACTTGTACTCCTCCATCATGGCATCCTTCCATATTTGCCACTTAGTGATGGGTGTTCTATATGCACTAAAAACACAGCAAAAACCCTCAATTAAATTGTCAACCCGGGGTAAGTAAACTTAGATTTGTAGCAAAATATATGCCAAAGGTAGAAGGGCTGGTAGGAGTATAGTCTAACTAATGAAGGCAGCTATCTACGGCTAATATACTCAAGCAAAACCTATCTAATGAGAAAATCCTACTAAGAAACTTGAAACTAGGTAACCTATGTACTTTTGGGCCAAGGGTCGATGGATAGTCCTAAGAAAGCAAGTAAAAACCCTATGTAAAGCAAACTAGTTCAACAATAAGAAATAAATAAACTATAACAATGAGCAACTAACAAAAGCAAACTATTTTAACTTGCCAACCTATATTCAATGAGTAACTACCCTATGAAATAAAATAAATAAACAAGCAAGCAAAGACACCTATCTAACCTATTAAAGCAAATAAATAAGTAAGCAAAGACACCTAACTAACCTACTAAAGCAAATAGATAAGTAAGCAAAGACACCTAACTACCCTATTAAAGCAAATAAACAAGTAAGCAAAGACAACTACCTACTGCACGCAATCAAAGTAAAACTTCTCATTGAACAACTATCTAGCCTAAGAGTCAAGTGGACTAAATGCTTAATGCAAAATTATTATGAATGCATGAAAGGAAATCTAAGAGGCAACTGGACTAAATGCTCAATGCAAAACTATTTCTAATGCATGAAAGGAAATCTATTTTATTGAAAATAAGAAGAACTACCAACTAATACAAATCTATAATAAACAAGCTACTATCTAATCTATCAAAGCAAAGTCTATCTATCCTACAACAGCAATAAAACTATTTCCTAAGCTATGAAAGCAAGAAATTATCTCTTCTAATCTACAAAAGCAAGAAACTATATTTAACCTACGAAAGCAAGAAACTATCTTTAATCCTATGACAATTCAAATATAATGCTGGTGGTTGTGTGAATGTTAAATACCTTGCATATTCATATGTTAACCATCAACAACATAACGAGATCATCATTATACTTCTACACTACATAAGAAAAATTCATACTTAAACTCGAGCTATTAATCTAAAAAATACAATTGGAATCTAATTCTAGGAAGGAAATTACATCAAATGAAACTATGCTATATCTACTCTAACAATTCAAACTGCAATAAAGAAATGACTAAAAACAAAAATTAAAACATGACATTTAAAAAGTAAACTAACAACTACATTAATCAACAACTAATTGAACAAGATCTATATAAAAATGAGATAAGCAAGCTATGATTAAAACTGAAATTGACTCTATCCATCCATCAAATCCTTGTCACAAAAAGCTCAATTAAAAACTCTGTTCTATTCTAATTAAAACTCTGTTTTAAATTGGATTCTAAAATCATAAATAAAAGCACAATCTACTATCTAATTACACATGGGGTCAGTCTAGGGATTTGCAAATCCGTTCCTAATCTACGAGATTAATGCATACTAACACGCTCTGTCATTCTAACTTGCAAAAGAGAATCAAAACAATTTAAATTACAACAACAAACTAATTAATAAACTAATAATGCATGCACTAGAAATGAAGAGACAAATAAATCATAAAATGCATGAACAACACACAGAGAGTTACCAGACTGCTGGTGGGCCCCCCAGAAAGTCGTGGTTGTAAATTCTAACCTTGTACAGTATCTACTGCAAACTGATATTCAGAAAAGAACAGAAAAGATATAATGGCAAATACAAACATTACACAGAGATTTTTCACCTGGAAACCCAAACCGGAAAAACCAACATATATTATATTGATACACTTGTATTACATTGTTTACAATACAATATACATATAGGAGCCAGCGACATCCAAAACCCTAACCCAATGACCTGGATTAGTCCAAAACCCTAATTCCTTAACCGGAAATAGAAAACCATCGGCAAAAAACCATGTGCCCAAAAACCACCTAATATCACGTGGTCCTGGAAATATGTCGTCCCGGAAATATGTCGGCCCAGCGAAAATATGTCGGCCCAAATTTTTTTTTTCGGGGGCGCTGCCCCCAAACCCCCGCGCAGGGGGCTCCGCCCCCCTCTTACCCCCCTGCGCGCCCAGCACAGGCGCTCAAACACTACTACTCGTGCAAAGAATATAACACATACCCAACAGTGGTCACTCCCTAAAAGCACACCACGAGCTCAACAAAAGGAATTCACCATTAAAACACAAAAATACTGTTTTATACAATTTTGGCAATTGAAAAATGCAAAAACAGAGCCAAAATCGTTTTTGGCTCTAACACACAACTTCTTCTACTACTTAACAATTATCTGACCACCACGGTGGTATTTATAATGTTTACAAACCAAGTGGTCGACCACGGGAGGTTCGAACCACTTCTAAAATTGACAAATTTCATTAATGGTGCCCTAATTGCCGAAACAGAGCGAGCCAATAACTACCCACCATAACAACCCAAAATCAAGTTGTCAAGAGTTAAGTAGCTAGAGGGGATAAGCACAAGCAAAACCCATGTTGGGCCCGAGATATGATCAATTTTATGACAGTTATTATACACTTTTGTTGAATGTATATATGTGTTTTTCATCTTTTGAAGGAGCTTTTTGAAGAATTTCATGATAAAACGGTATGATTGACATTCAATATGTATAATTCATGTTTAATGATTGTATTGAGTATAATTCATCATGTTCTATGATTTCCAAGAGCTAATTCACGTTTTTCCGGTGTTATAGGGAAAAAAGGAACTACATTTCTAGTTCCGACACTTGATCTGACACTCCTTCCAACACTCGATCCGACACTCCGTCCGACACCTCTTCCTGCACAAAAATGTAGGGTGACTTGGCGGTTATGGCATTGGAAACCAGTGATGGACAAATCGGAAATGTGGGTTTTGTTCGTGCTTATCCTCTCCAACTACTGAACTCTTGACAACTCGATTTTGGGTTGTTATAGTGGGCGATTATTGGCTCACTCTGTTTCGACAGTTAGGGCACCATTAATGAAATTTGCCAATTTTAGAAGTGGTTCGAACCCCCTGTGGTCGACCACTTGGCCTGTAAACGTTATAAATACCATTGAGATGGTCAGACATAAGCTAAGCATCATAGACAATAGTGTGATAGGAACAAACACGTTTTTACTCTGTTTTGAGTTTTTACATTGCCAGATTATGCCAGAAATACGTTTTTGAGTTTTCATGGTGAATTCGAGTTGCTGAATTTGTGGTTGGATTTTAGGAAGTAGCCACGACTTGCTGGGGGGCCCACCAACAGTCTAGTTACTGTCTTTCTGTTGTTTATGTATTCCATAGTTTAGTTGTTTTCTTTATTTCCTGTATATGCATTTTTATTGTGTTAATTAGTTTGCTGTAATATTTTGTACATGCATTTTATTGTGTTAATTAGTTTGTTGTAAGTTAATTGCTCTGACTCTCTTTTGCAAGTTAGAATGATGAACTCTGTTGACATGAGTTAATCTTGTAGATTAGGAATGAATTTGCAAATCCCTAGACTAACCCCATATATAATTAGATTGTAGATTATGTCTTTTATTCATGATTTTAGAATCAAGTAAAAACAGAGTTTTAATTAGGATAGAACATAGTTTTTTAGGCGGCCTCTTCTTCTTAGCTCTATAGTTCCTAATCATTTCATCAATATCTATGTCTTTGTTCTCTGGGTGCTCTTCAAAATATGATTGTGATTGCGTATTATCACACAGAGCATGCCTAGTCATGGGGTACTCATGATGTAATAGAGGCCGTTGTGATGAGGCATCACCTACAAAAAAAAAAATACAAAATTTAAATGGCCAGTTTTTAAATATCATTAAACTAGTTCAGTAATATTAAAAAAAACACCAACAATGTCATTATTTACCTAGTGCACTAGTTGGCATCATTGGAATGGTTGCCCCTATGTGCTCCTCTTCAACTATATGAGCCTCAAGTACAACATTCTCTTCCATTGAGACCACAAACTTTATAAGGACAATCATAAATGTATAAGTAAAAAAAAAATAGAAGTACAAAATGTATAACTATGAAATTATTAAGTATATGATTAAAATGCAACCATATTACCGTCATGTGCCAGCTCGGTCAAAACATCATCGTGGAGCTACGCCCCCATGGAAAATTGGGACTGAATGGGATCAGAACCATGTTCTGGATGTAAACTACTATCAAAGCACTGCTCTCCAATACTAGTGCGTTTGTTGATGGTGCTCCTCCCCTGATTAAAACAAAGTTGTAAATATTAATAATATCCAACATGACTATATTCTTTTAATAATAAAGGTTAGTATGGATTGAACTTTATTTACCTTATCCTGCAAAGTGGTTCTTGGTATCTACCCCAAGCTTTTTTGGTATTCAACTACATCTTTATAGCCGTACTTGTAACCAAGCTTGAGGTCTTCCTCCGTGGTTTCAGTACCAAACTCGTAACCTTGCATTGTATAAGAGTATGTGTTTTTTATGTTATTCGTTGCAATTACCTAAAAGTTTTAAGGCGATACAAATAAGATATTCAAGTACTTGCAATTCATGACTGCAACTTCAAGTAGCCTCCCTGGCCTAGCTTGTGCTGGCCACATTTGGCAATCCTTGATTTGGTGGCCTTTGAAGTGTCATTCAACCAACTATCATCAAAAGTTTCAAGTATGTTAATATATACCACAATTTTATTTACATCTAAAAAAAATTGAAGGTATTCAAATGAAATTATAATTTACCTTCTGGGACCAGAGGGTGTTTTTCCTTCATCTGTCAATTTCTTCTCTTTTGCATCCTCGATGAGGGCCTTCCACTCCCTCTTTGGAATCATCAGAGGATGCTCATACCTATCATTTTGTTTCAAGTGCTTCCTATATGTTTCTTGCGTATATTTTAAATATTGACCCAAACTCGATAGAAAATATGCAAAAAATTAGGATTCCACTTCTATGTTGGGAAATTTTCTCATTTAAATTTACCCTAAGAGTTTTTGGACAATTTAAAGACAACCCAAATCATGGTATTTCTGAAAAAAATGAATAAGAAAGGTGAAACTTTAACTCATTGAAAAGACTGCCCTCGTCAGAAATGTGAATATTATTTCAAATACATGAATATGCCAATACTAGACTATAATTCCTATGTCAAACACTTAAGTGGACCCTAATAACACTGATAATACAAATGGAGGTCACGAATAGGGAAGAGGGAACCGAGGTGGCTAAGGTGGAGGATGTGATTCCTCAACCCACAGATAAGAAATGATATAAAGGTAAAAGTGGCCTATACATGTCAAAAGGGAGCGAGAAATTGAGAGTAAAGTACATTGTTAAGTAACAAATACGAGAGTTGTTATTGATTCGTAATCCATCAATGGATACAAAATTGTAAAGGCTAAGGCATGGGTCTGAGTTATTGACAATGGGTTAAGTGATGTTGTTGTTGTTGTCCATTATTGTTTTTTTCCATTACCTTGAATCACTCCATCAAAAAAAGGACAATTGTTTTAATTACCTTGACTCACTCCATCCAAAAAGGAAAAATGGGATGAGCCATTATTCAAAGGCCACGATTACATATTGGTCGGATTAATGGTGATCAATGGACATTGCGGATAAGTAGACATTGCATGGGCTTCATTATGACATTTGTAATTTCCACAAATCCCAAGGTATCTTCACAACTCCTGAGTTCGTTCACAAGTCTCGATGCAATCTTACAACTCTCAAGGCATTGGTCAGAATGGCATAGCCATTTTGGGGATATTCTTCATGCACATGGACCTCACATGCCATGCCAGATTACTAATATTGGAGTGGTCAACTTGTTTGCGCATTTGGAGGCATGTGTCACATAGTTTGATGGATGACCTCCTATTTTGATCGATGTTGGATATTGACGAGAAAACATGCTTCCTAGACAAGACCTCGATGGCTAATATTTTTGTGGAAATAAAATTGGGAGATGGATTGCTTGAAGGAATTGATATCCAGGTGGGAAATTGTTCTTATTGTCAGAAGATAGACAATGTTAAGATTCCTTTTTGGTGCTCCATCCTTCATATGTATGGTCACCTTAGGTAAACTTTCCATAAGAAATATGCACCCAACAATGAGGAAGAAGTTGAAGAGTGAATAGAGGACATTGCCAAGGTCACAATCGATCTATTTCAAATAGATCAATTTCATGTCTATTTAAAATTGATCAATTTCACGTCTTTCATATAGATCAATTTCACGTCTATTTAATAGTATTTAAAATTGAGATTCTATGTCTATTTCACGTGGATGATGTTTATTTGTTATTAGATATATATTATATGGCGAAGAATGACCCTTCCTGGGTTTCAATTAGTCATGTCCTTAAAAGATAGGATAATTGGTCCTTCGACAGAATAACTCTTCTTCTTCCCAACAAGGCTCATGATCTCCCTTGGTCCAAGTTAGTACGACTTGACAATGCACTTCTCCTAAACAAGATGATGCATCTCGACTCAACACTTCTTTAAGACAAGATATCCTTCCTCAACCTACCGAAATTACTCCTCCTCTTGAACCTTGGTCAACATAAAAAACCATCAATTCACTACCTCTTACACAAGCATTGGGTGATGTACCTCTAGATTCCCCTTAGACCCACTCTTACCTCATAGGTTGCCTCAAAATTAGGGAGAAAGTGAAACTACACTCAAAATTAATTTACACTTTTAAAACCCAACTACATGCCAAGTTAATTCACACCCAAGATGTCTTAGTGGGAAATTACATCCCATGATGGGTTATATTTGGGCATTGTACCTCCACCCCTCTCAAAATGACTTGAAATGCAATCACATTACTTGGGAACTTGTGTCATTCATGAGAGAAACCTTCCTCCTCTATGTTGGTCCTTTGTATTATCCCTTCCAATGTTGTGTCTCCATCGATGGGTACTCTCTTGAACTAATTGTTATTGTGTTGTTGGATTTGGTGAACTTGGCTTTGGTCATTGAACCTATGGGTGGAAACTCATTTCCACTCATTTGGGTCTCCTAAAGAGAAATTACCATGGGGAACTTGGTCATTTGATGGATGAAACACAACACAGTTCACTTAGTTAGCCACCCTAGTCCTTCTAACTATTCTATACCATTCTCTCTTGGAAGTTGTATGCATGGAGTCGGCTTAGCATTGTGTTGGTCCTCTCCCGTTGGCATAGTTTGTTGGAAAGCTTGGATTTTATCATATCTCGAATTGAGGATTTTGCTTCACATGTAGTAACTAACTTGCTCTTGGGAAGTATACTAGGTAGATTAGATGCAATACTTTGTGAGATATGTAGGAAATTGGGGCATGACCTGCATCTTTTCTTTCTATTAGAGAAGTACAATAATACTACAATAGTAGTATATTGTGACTTTTCCAGGGTAAACACTCATTGTAACAAGGAATGTCATAAAATATTTGTACCTTCTAAGAGATTTTAAAAGAATATGTTCATAGTATACATAGGGGGAGAAACAAGTAGGGCCAAAATCAAAATCATAATTAGAATCAAAATCAGGATAATCGAGTGTCAATGAATGATGTGAACTATCCTCCACCATTGTTTTATAGTTCTAGCAGAGTGCGAGATATTGTACACAATTTTTTGTAGTCACGTTAATCTTGGTGCAACCTGTTATCGATATTTCTTGCAAGGGGGGTCAGAGCACAAACGAACGGGTTAAAACCCACTTGTCCTAAGTTTGATGCGCTAATGCGCCCGTGATTAAATGGAAACCAAGTCTGAACGACAAAGATCACAGTGCCTGGATCAACGACACATATAGAATTTTGGACCCCCCTCGCTTTTCTACCTTTAAGCAGGGGGTCCGGAATCGGGGGCGCACCTCTCCGACGACCCAGATTAGCGCGCCCAGATCAACAGCGATGAAGACCATTCCGGACCCCCCTCACCTTTCTACCTTTAAGCGGAGGGGGGGGGTTCGGAATCACTGATGCAGCTTTCTGATGGTCGAGAGCGTAGCGCTCAGATCAACAACGCTCGTGCAGCCCCGCCCTTCTCAGCTGCCCCGTGTTTAACCAGAGTGGGCCCATCTCCCATCATGCCATCTTTCTTTCCGCCTTTCCTGTGCTTCCATGTGTCATCCATCCGCTTCCCCTCTTTGGTCTACAAGGTCCTCCCTTCTTCTCATCCACCCGCTGTTTGCCACGTGTCCCGTTCCTTTCCACATCAGCCTCTCACCCGAAGGCAAATCCATTTCTCCCACCTTCCTCCCTTCCACCTGATGGCTTCCGCCACGAATCGTCCTCCGTCATCCTTCTCTCATCTCGTCACTCCTTCCACGCCCTTATAACCTGGCACCACCATTCTTGTTGTGCGCTCATCCTCCGTGCTGGCCTCCATGCCTATCCCTCAAGCTATTCAGTTATTCCAGGTGGCATCGCGAGAAGTCTTCCTTATCCCGAAGTGTTGACTTGGCCGGGCCGTTCTCAATCCCAAGAAGTAGTTATTGAAGTAGTTGAGGGTGATTAGACATCGTCTCCGCCATAATGGGGATGTCCTATAATGAATTTAAGGCACGTCTATTCGTCGATGTAACTGTCGGAAGACCGATTGCGTCTGCCATAATATGCACGATTATTCAAAGATTGCGGCTGCAGAGTGTTAGAAGCCATGCAGACGCAAAGCTTTCAATGCAGTTTCTTGGTTCCGCTGTTGTTGTTGTTTTGAGTATATGTACGCATTTTTTCCATTTTTGTATCTATCGATGGTAGAGATAAGCTCCCGACTGTAAAGTTTCAGCAAACATTCTGGTCTCCTTGTTATGCCTCTGTGTTTGAGACTTCTTGGTTTATGACAAACATTTTTCCTTTTTCCATCTTTGTTTCGTCTTGTGCTGGAGAGTTCATAGTTGAATGATTCGCGTGGATTGTTACAGTTATGTTATGATAAAGGATTTGTCGTGACATTTTTGTATTCTCTGGTGTTCTGTGTTTGAATATAAAGTGACTTTGTGTTTGAATACTTTTTCCTCCAGTCTGTTACGAACTTGATGTCTGTGATAGACCTTTGCACTCTTCTTATGAAAGTCTTCCACCTACTCACCCTTTTACTACAACTCACTGTTTGGATTTTATCAAGACCTCACTCGTTCATGCATGCCTGGTCTGGTTTCTAAGTTGATACTATGCTGTTCTGAGTTTTCCTCCATTTGATCACCCTTTAAACAAACCGTGACATTAAATTGATGGGCGTCGGGCTCTGCTCCTGCTAGCAATCCAGGAGTGACTTCCGACTCCAACATTTCTGGTGCCGTTGCCGGGGACGAAGTTGAATATTTTCCCCGGGTTTGAATGACAAAGATCAACTAATTTCTGAAGGTGCATCGGATATCAGAACTTGAAGATTGCTACTGTGCACCTGGCAACTCCACTGTGACGACTCCGCTGGGGAGAACGTGTTCTATCAATTGTGGCTTCGAGAGGTAGACACACGAGGTCTAATCCACATTTTTCTTTAGCCACACCAGAAGCAGACTTGGAAGCGGTGCGAAAAAAGGGAAAGAGCTCTACAAAAGGAGTTTCCATCGCTGAAAAAGGTAATACGCCATCCCCTTCTGTGAAAACTCTGTTTTCTTATTCTCAGCTTCCTAGTCGTACTTCCTCTGAGGTTTCCCATTTTCTGAACTTCGGGAGTGTTCCTGCTGAGTTCTCTCTTCCTGGTCTAGTATCGGAGGGAGAGATCCTTGTAACTCCCCCCTCAGGAGGTTTCACTACTCCTCCTTTTATTACTACTGCTGCACAGAGAGAGACACCTGCACACTCGGGTCCCCTAGGCCTCTCTCTGTTTTCCCCGCTGTCCCCTTTGAGGACCCCTTTGCCTACATCTCCTGTCCACACTCCTTCTCCTCCCGTTTCTCCTCCCCCTAACATCCCTATGGCTGGTGCTAATCCCCCTCCGAATAGAATGGATGCCATAGTCGCTGCCAGATATGCTCCTTTGGTCCTACCCCATCCTATGAACCCTCTCCCTGCTGGAGACTACTTGAAGTATATGCCCAAGTTCACTGGGGAAGGGGACATAACTGCAGAAGAGCACCTGGCTGCTTTTTATAGTTATGCAGATAACCTCAATATTGAGAATGAAGATGTTTGGATGAGAGTCTTTGTTCAGATCTTGGATGGTGAGGTGAGAAAGTGGTTCAGGGGGTTGGCCCCTGGATCTATTGCTGGTATTGAAGCCCTGGATACTGTTTTTCTGAGGCAATGGGGAGATAGAAAAGATTACATATATTACATGACTAAGTTTGGGTCCTTGAAGAAGTAGGAAGGAGAGTCTGTCTCTGACTTCTCCAAAAGATTCAATAAAATGTATAACAAGATTCCTGCAGAGATAAATCCCTCAGAGGCCTCTGCTCAAATTTCTTATGCTGGTGCTTTTGACCCAGATTTCTGTCTCCTATTAAGAGAAAGAAGAGCCACCTCTTTGGCTCAGATGCAAGATGCAGCCATAGAGGTAGAATCCAACATACTAGCTGCTGACAGACTGAGGACCAGAGCTGACACAGACAGAAGAAAGGGAAAATCAGAAGCCTCAATTTCTGGCTCCAACACTTCCAGCCCATCACTGCCCCACCCTCAAGTAAATGAGCTGGCCCAGGTGGTAAAATTTCTAAAAGAAGAGATGGAGAGATTGAAGGTGGAAAGAAAACAAATGAATAAGGGCCCTCAGAACAACGAGAACAGAGGAGGTTTCAGGAGACCAAACAATTTTGCTCCTCCAACTATGCACAGAGAGAAGGAAAGAGACAGGGATGACCAAAGAGTTCAGGCATCCTTCCAGAACAATTATGTAGCTGATGAAGAGGAAGCAAAAGCAGACGAGCCTGAGCTTAAAATTCACTCTGTAGAAGTCACTCCTCCTTTCCCCCATCTAAATCAGTCAGCATACGAGGAGTCTCTTATGAATAGTCAGCTAAATGAATTGAGCAAGGGAGACAAAGCTGGTGGTGGCCGAGGCAGGTATAACCTGAGATCCGACAAGAGGGAAACAACACCTGATATTCCCGAGTCATCCACTAGAGCAGAGAAGTCTGCTGATGAGGTAGCAGACAACCACAGAGGTAAGAAGGCCCAACTCCCCTCCTCTATTATTCAAAATCATGCTCCTGAAATTAGAGAAATTCCAAAGCTTGCATCTTCTTTTAATTTCAAGCATGAGATTCAAAAGATCAGAATCCCTGTGCCCCTCACTGATTTAATCAAACATGGCGAATTCAAAAAGCGCTTCTCTAACCTTTTGAAATCTGAAACCTCCAGCCCTTCCACAGTCTGCATAAATCTCCAAGATGAAAGGCCTGCAGTGGTCCTAGGTCCTATGGTAGAAGACAGAGATGATTCATCCCCTCCCTTCTACACCTCCCTGAACATACATAACAAAGTGCTGCATAATTGCTTAATGGATTCAGGGGCCTCCCACAACCTCATGCCTAAAGCCATCATGGAAGAGCTAGGATTAGAAGTCACCAGAGCCTATCATGACCTCTATTCCTTTGACTCCAGGAGGGTACAATGTTTGGGAGTCATCAAGGATCTGGTAGTCTCCCTGTTTCATCTACCCATGAAAAGTATGCTCATGGATGTTGTGGTAGCTGATGTTCCCCCCAAGTTTGGCATGCTTTTGTCAAGGTCTTGGATTAAGAGACTCGGAGGGACGTTACAGATGGACCTCACATATGCCACCATCCCAGTCTTTGGGGGGGAACATAGGAGACTATATAGAGAAGCTCAGCTGGCCTACATTGTCAGTGATGAAGCGGACCCCACTAATCACCCCATCTTTGCACTTGACACTGGCCTGGGGTCTAGCTTGTTGCAGGTCACTAAGGCTTTTGAGGCCCCTTTGCAAATCAGAAAGCATCCCACTATCAATCAAGAGTTTCCCCCTCCAACCACCTCTGTTTGGAAAATGTTCTTTGATGGAGCTTCTTCCAGTATAGGTGCAGGTGCTGGGGTGGTACTTAGATCCCCCTCTCAAGAGGCCATATCTCTGTCATACAAGCTGGAATTTGAAGTCACCAATAATGTGGCAGAGTATGAAGCTCTGGTTCTGGGATTAAGAGCTGCAAAGGAAATGGAAATCAGGGAGATAGCTGTATTTGGGGATGCAGAACTGATTATCCAGCAGGTCAAAAATGTTTA
>JASDQU010026293.1:0-28632 GCA_032191745.1 Picea mariana
CCGGAGGCTTACCGTCTCCGAACTTTTCCAAAAAGCACGACTCAAACTTTTCCCAAGACACGATGGTATGGGGTTGCTGGGCAAAGTACCATGTCGATGCATTACCCTCAAAAGTATAAGGGAACAACCTACAGACAACATCTTCATGTTCAACATTACGGAGTCTAATGGCTACCATAAATTTTTTAATATGATCTTCAACTATCTGTTTCGAATCAGGATCGAACTTGGGAGGCCATTTCTCTGGGTGCTTAGGTAAAGGGTGTTGGGCTCCAGGTACAACTACAACATCCTGATCAAGCAAGGGTCTAGCAGGTTGTTCTGATTTTCCATTGGGGTAATGGGTGTGGAAGGCTGAGAAGGTGAATTGCCTTCGTCTGACGAGGAATCTCATCCAGAAGAGGAAGGAGATGAGGGAGGTGGTGAAGGAGGTATCCCAGATCCTCCTGCAACAGGATTTAAGATTGGATCTGAAGGATTCACAGTAGGATTAGTGTCACCTAATTGTTCTCTGATATCAGAGAAGTCTAAAGGTTGACCCCACAGACGGTTTGGTTGCCTAAGATGAGCTAAGGCACTATGCATTTTTATAAGAGATTGACGGACAATCTCTTGTATGTCACCACCTGTAGGATTAGGGGTTGCTGGCTCAACTGTGATCTGTGGATCGTCGGTTGAAGTAGTTGTTGTTTGAAGGGGAATATTATCATGTGAACGACTTCTAGTCACTATAGGTGAGTGATTAGGGGGGGGAGGAGTCTTGCAACCACCTCGTGCCATTAATTAAGTTCAAGCCCTCCTTCTAGCGCCATTTGTTGATGGGCGAAATCGACCGTCCATCAACTGAGAGAGTGGAACCGGTCCGAGGTTGTCTAATAACCCAAGCCATTTGGGATGAACCACCCTAACGGGTTTAGCGGCTCTGTTAGCCGATCTAAGGTCCTAAGAAAACAAAAAAGAAAACTAATCTACAATAACTAATCCAACTAAAAATAAATAAAACAAACTAAACTAACTAACAATAAACAAAACTAACTAATAAACTAATCTAATTAAAACTAACTACTAAACAAACTAACTAATAAACTAATCTAATTAAAACTAACTACTAAACAAACTAACTAAAACTAATTAACAATAAACACTAAACTAATCCAACTATTCTATATATACAATCTACTAATTACTACTATACTAACTACTATCTGAAATATAACTTATTTACAAAATGAATAATGTCTACAATTTACAGATTTAAGTAAAACCTGAAAAAATTCATTTGCAATCTGCCCTAAGGCAGAGAAAGGTATTTTTTGTTGATTTTATAATTTTATAAACAATAAATAAAACAGAAAACTAACTAAACCAAACACTAATATACTAATTCTACCTATAAATCTAACTAAACTTATATCTAAACTAAACTACTAATAAATACACTAAACAAACAAATGACAAACTGACCTGGAAATGCTCCATATTTGTCCTATGTATGATGATCTTTGAAGCTGGCCAGAGGAAGGAAACTCGCACCGAATAATCCAGAAGCTTCTTGTAAACGATAGCTGCAATGCTCTTTGAGTTTGTTTACAGGACAAACAAGACATAAAAAAATCATAACAATTATATGATTTGTAAATCTCTGCAATTAGGTAAACCTGTTATGCAAAAACTTATACTTAATAATTCAATTGATGAAGAAGAGAAATCTGTCGTTCATAAACTGAATCAAGTAATTGGTATGTTTTTTAAATACTGGGGAAAATCATATATGGATTATATTAAATAAATCATATCATTTACAAAAGACTAAGATAGCTAAAGTAGTCATTAATCAAATGAAAACTAATAAGCATAAACATGAAACAAAAGATTGATATTATGAAAAGCTAAAGCTGTAGCAGAACATCAACTTCTGTCTCAGTTTGTATTAAAATTCCATATCCTTGTTCTCCCACGAATGAGGATGCTCCTTATTACAAAAATAATAAGTATTTATAAGTTTTTCCACAAGGTAAAACCTCCCTGTGGAAGTTATCAAACTGTTTACATAATCTGGGAAGATATTCCCAAGTTCAACTAAACTAGGAAACTAAAATAAAACTACAACATTCAGATATCCTCTAAACTGTCCATCAAATCCCATGCAATTCAAATTCACCTGAAAAGGACCAAAAATAGACGAGTTAGAAGACTCTTTTATTAATAAAATGATAAAAATTAAATTCTATAGACTAGCTACAGAATCATGTGATTCTGTAGCTAGTCTAAATGAGATACAGAATCAGCATCATAATCAATTCAAAATATTTTAAAAGAATTAAATCCAATTATCTTCCAATAACCATTTGAAAACAAATCATTGAGATTGGAATGGTTCTATCATTCAAAATTAAAGAGGATAAAAAATGATTCAACCGAACACAGAGATAGGAATACTCTGTTCTTTTGTTACCACAAAATCGGGTCCACAAAGTCATAATCGGACAGTCATAAGATTGTTTCATATCTAATTGAAACCGATAATCAAACATATCGTATGTGATTGTTAAACAAGAGATACGATCCAATCCAACAAAATCATTTTCCAATCATTATAGCTGTAACGATATAGCAAAAAGATTCATACCATAAACGAATTAAATCAACATTGGTGCGTAACTCTCTATAAATGAAATCACTGAGCTGGCAACAGGGTTCACAAGAATTATATGATCGTTTGTTTTTAGTAAACTGGGTAAACAATATCGATTTCCTTTGATCGAAATTATTTGTTTGAAATGCATTATTACCAGATTCGATAGAGACAACAAATATTGACCAATTCATTTTCAAGTTAAAAACATACAGAGCATCACTTCACGATGTGAATCTAACTCATGAGAGAAATCAGATCAATTGAATTTGATTTAAGTGAATCAAACAACAAGAAGCCTAACATAATCATCTTAAATCGAAACTGTTCCACGATTAGGGTATGAATATTACTAGTATCGACTTACATGAGCATATTGTTTTTATAAGAACAGAGTCATTTTTTCCCAAATTAAAACCGAACAGAGCAATATTCACGATTTTTGATCATCACATGATAGAGCATATCGTAACCAACAAACTCTTTGAAATATTTTACCAATCGGAGCATCCGAACCATTACAAGATCAAATTCAACATGATCGTATTCTATTTTGAGCATGAAAAATTTTCCTTTTCAAATCGGATACAAACCAATCCATTCAAAGACAAACTATTAATTTTGTCAACTTAATAAGGCAAACCAATCAATCAAATTTAGATGCAGACTACTCAAATCCAATCAAAATCTATTGATTGCTATACTGGGAATGATGAGATTGTATATCGAATCGAAATTTCTTTTTATTCAAAGCAAAGCTATATATAGAATGCAAGCATTATAACAGAGTCGTTCAAAATGCAAACAGAACCATTTAAAAACTGAATTCAAATCATTATATCAACCTAGATTATTTACAAAACAAAACGATGTCAAAACCATACCTGTGTAGCGACGAGGATGCTTGATTATGCCAGCTTGTAATTTACAACAGCCGTAGCTGATTCCACGCTTTTGAATAGGATGGAGCCGGTTGTCTTTTTCTTTTTATCTGTTGTTTGTAGCTTGGCTTTTTGACTGGTTAACACTGCAATCTGGTCTTCCAGTGATTGAATCTTTGATTGGAGTATAGGAACATCAATATAATACTGTTCTAACCATGAATTGCATTGGTCACAGGGTGACTGTGTGGGTTTAGACAGAGAAGGTGAGGGTTTGGGAAAATGACTGAGGGTTTCACGAGGCAATTTAATACCCGGGTAGTCAGGGTCGTTCTTTAGACAAGGGGGAAGGTTTGACACAAAATCAAAAGGGGGCTCGACACATAAACCTTGCGAGTATGGATACTCGCTAGCCAAAAAATGCTCAATATCATAATCGGAGTCCTCACTTAGGATGATAGGGTTAGACTCGGCAGAGGGTTTTGGTTTGTTCCTGGCCATTCTCGAAATGAGCCATGCATTCCTTTTCCCTTTGGCACTGACAGTAAGTTTTGCCTTGGGCTTTTTTCTCATATTGTTTTTAATGGCCTCTACAGTCTTAGTTACAGTGTCGGGTAAATCAACCTTAAGGTCGGTTGAGGGTTTAGGCAGTAGGAGATGTAAGGGTACAGGCGGTTCAGCCTTAGTTTCAATTACCACAGGTTTATCAACCTGTACAGGGTCGGTGTCCTCAAAGCCATTACGGGCGAAGAAATCCCTCTAACTATCACCATGCAAATTCAAATGATAAACAATGATGAGCTTGATAAGCCCATGGTGGAACAGGCTGTTGTCAGCCTACTACCTTTTATATCTTTTCGACATCTTATACAGGCTCTGATGAAAATAGAAAGGCATGCTTAGAGGATACCCTATAAAAATCATCAATAGATGCAGGTGGTAGAGGAACACAAGTCCGTATCGACCTTCATAGGTCACGAACTACTTAAGTATCATTAACAGGTCGTGCCATCGTGTTTTGAGCATAGATATGGGCATACCTCTATCACAAGAGGTGACTTTGCACAATTGAAAAAGCAATGTCCATGGCACTTCCTCGACCTTGCAATTCTTAAACCAACGCTGCCCCGAGGTAGATAACCCCGTAGCTGAGCTAATAAACTGTTCATCGATCTCTAACTGTATGTCTCCCACCTTGGCTCGACAACCATCGAAAGTCATGGCAAACTGTCGTGCTACACAAAGGTTAAAACCCTCAAATCATTTCATGAAGGTAAGCCATCCACTGTCCTCTAAATCTCGGTGGGCATTGTCAAACATTAACAGGGCTTGATTGCCATTGGGCTCGACTCACACGACTGGTGCCATGGAGCCAAACACATGGTAGGGGAATGGTTTGTATTCACCAACACACACAGGAGCAGAGCTACCCGAGCTGAGAAAAAGGGATATGCATAAATGCGAGCATGCAAAGGTGGTGGAGTTATTCACTGCAATGCAAAACAATTATGGTCAAAGTACAACTGACGATTTACATAGTAATTCAACCCATTATAGCATAGTGAACAGTCATATCACTTGTCCGACTAATGAACAATGTTAAGTGCATGCGCGATCAACGTTATACCAAGGTTTTTTAAATCCATCAACAGTCAAATTGAAATCCATACCAAACTCAACTATGTGCCAATGTATCAACCGATATCAATAGTTCAATCAACGTGCCAAACGGTATTCATATAGTTGACAAGCCAAAGTTATGAAAGATTAACATAAGGATTATATCATATATATATATATATAAAAATTAATCATAACCCCTATGCATTTTTATAGAATCAATGATCAGGCAAGTCATATAAAGTGCAAATCCAAATGCCTTTACAAACTCAATAAAACCAAGTTATACAATCAATCGAAGTATGAGAATCGATTAGAGGACCTTGCCAGTTGTATAATGATCAATAAAAGGTAAACGCAATAGGCATAATGACATAAACGATATTGACAATTCATATAATGATCGAAATACGACTTCGAAAGGAGAATTTTTCACGCTTATAGTCGTGAAAACTTAACGAAGATAAGTGTGTAAATGTCGCAAGAATGAAAATGTCGTTTATTGAAAATAGCGACGAGAAAAAATGATGTTTGTAAAACATTAGTGTAGGCAGCTTAATAGACGATAGGAAAAAAGTGAGTTGGCTGCCAACAAGACCTCAAGATCTTACTGGTACGACCACTCTCATTCTCAACCATAGACTTAAACTTCTTGAAAACTTCAAAGGCTTCTGATTTCTGCCTCAACAAATACAACCAAGTCTTTCTGCTAAAATCATCAATAAAAGTCATAAAATAAACACTACCATTCAAAGAAGGTGTTTGCATAGGTCCACACAAATCCGTGTGGACAATTTGCAATGGAGATTTTTCTCCGTAGGAAACACCTGAAACAAATTTCTCTATGTGATGCTTCCCAAGTATACAACTCTCACAAGAGATTGCAGGTTGTTGAATACAGGGAAACCCCTTTACCATCTGCTTCTTCTGTAATAGATCTAATCCACCAAAATGTAATTGAACATATCTCAAATTCTATAACCAAGATTCATCTAAACTTCCAGCTTTATAAGCATTCAAAGAACCACTGAAATCATTCTTCATAACAAGTGGAAACATTCTATTCTTGGTCATCTCTACTCTTGCAATCAACTGTTTGTTGGGTAATCTATCATAGATTGTACATACCTTTTTCTTGAAGAACACTCTGTACTTTTTCTCCATCAGTTGTCCAACACTAATGAGATTGCATTTTAAACCAGGCACAAAATAAAAATCACCAATATTTCTTCTTTGATTATTCTTAGTGTAAAGTGGAACTACACCTTTACCATTAACTGTAACCATATAGTCATTTCCTAGTTTTACTTCAAACTTAATACTAGTATCAATAGAAGAAAATAAATCATTATTACCAGTCATGTGGTTACTGCAACCACTATCCAAAAACCAAATATTATTAGCACTTTCCTAAGTAACATTACAAGTCAAGAACACATGATTTTGATCATCCTCGGACTCATTTGTGATATGTGCAGTCTGCTTTCCATCATCTGCCTGCTTCTTCCAACATTTGTTAGCAAAATGCCCAAACTTTTTGCAATAATAACATTGTACTTTAGATTTATCATACCTTTGATTTTCTTGTTGCCAGGGTTTGTTGCTACTCCCTCTTAAATAAGGAGGATTCTGCTGGGACTTCTCCTCGGACACTGATTCAGTTTTGTTGTCCCTTTGACCAGAAGATCGACCTCCTCTTCCATAATTATAAGACCTTCCTCTGCCTCTGCCTCTGGTAACATGCAGTTGGGATTTGAAAGAATGTTCCATTGATCCTTCTTCATATCTAGATATCCTAGATTCATGAGCAACAAGAGAACCAGTTAATTCATCAATTTGCATTTGACTTAAATCTTTAAATTCCTCTATGGGTACAACTACAGGTTCAAACTTCTTGGGTAAACTTCTCAGCACTTTCTCAATAACTCTCTTATTTTCAACATCATCTCCATACTGCCTTAGATGGTTCACAACACTCATCACTTGAGTCATGAAACTATCAACACTTTCATTATCCTTCATCTTCAGATTTTCGAAGTCCCTTCTTAAGTTCTGCAACTTCACTGTCTTCACCTTGGGCACACCTTGATAACAGGTTTCAAGGATGTCCCAAGCCATCTTCGAAGATGCATCACTAGAAATCTTCATAAAAATGGATTCATTTAATCCTTGTTGGATTTATCCAAGAGCCTCATTATCCTTTTTCTTGTTTTCCTTCAGCAAAGCACGGTCAACATTAGAGAGAGACAATTATGTTGCTACATCAGCTGGCTCAGCATAACCAATAACATAGGTCCATAAATCCTAAGAACGCAAAATCGTCCTCATTCAAATATACCAAGAGTCATATGAATTCTCGCTTAGAACAAGAACCTGAACTTGAGAAGAAATACTACTAGATGCAGCCATTTATCTAAAAATTTGAAAAAAAAAAAAATCGCGCAGGAAAACAAGAGAGTAAAATTTGGCACCAACATGAACAATCTGCAATGAACTAAGCAATAACAGGATGGACTGTAGGCTCTGATACCAAATGTGGAAAAACAGAGGCTTATCGGAGTTCGGGGTTTCGACGTTTACGAACACCCAACACAAAAACAAATCAAAACGATAATTGTCGAATCGCGAAATGCGAATAGGTTGTGGGCCCAACACTTCGGGTTTTAGCGTTTTAAAAAAACAAAGGAACTCCGTGCGCTCCAACAAATAGCGGTACAAGAAAATACTTTCAAAAATACAACGGAGAGAACACCTCCGAATACCCGAATGGAAAATTATATATTCAATGTGCTTTCATTAAAAAACTTTGATTACAATTTGTTTCTAGTATTTAAACACTAACATAAATTCAAAAATTGCCCCTTTGATCTTCGAAAAAAATTAATCAAGGTGGTGATGGTATCTCGTGGCCTTCAAAGGTTAAGGCGGCCATCGCTTAATCTTTTTAGGACAAATCAATAAATCGGTGCTTAATCCTCGAGTCTTGAAGGGTCAAGACAACCACCGATACGTTGTTTATGCAGGTGGTGAAATGATTAATATCTAACATATACTAGGTTTTACACTATCGGATCTAAATAACTTTAAATCCAACCATGTAAAACCAACATACAGGGAACATGGAAGGTATAATGGATATTAATGTTCTCTGCTATAATGTTGACTATTTCATGATGGTGGACCATCATTCGATTGGATGGTTAACCAGACATTCTTTAGTATGTGTTGAATATGGTCCATATGACTCATTATTATTAGTCCCTACTGAAGGCGTAAAGGGACTATAGCGATACATAATTAGTTGACTTCATATTAGTTTGTCTTCTGACTAAAAATATTTGCATAATATCTATTGTTGGAACTAGGGAAATAAAAAAACTGATTTTAATATAATAAAAAATACCATATATGTCGTGATATGATTGGATAACAGATTGGAGGTCTTATTGCCAGCTTCGCTATTCCCAATGTTTGATATGTTAACATATCCAAAGTTTTTGATCATATACGGTCTTTCTGAGTTTTTATTTTTTTCCTGAAATGTTTCGATATCCAAAGTTTTGAAGATAGAGTGTCAGTTTTTTATTAGTTGACTTCGTATTAGTTTGTCCTTTGAATAAATTTATTTTTTACATAGCCTCTAGTGTTCGAACTATTGTTACTAAATTTTTTTTATTGTAATAAAATAATATAATCAATGTTTTTTCATACGTAGGGGACCTGCCACACTACATTCTTTCTTAAATATTTACAGAGCAGTTCTGACAGACTTAAATGTTTACCTAACAGGCCTCGCAGCCTTAAATGTTTACTTAACAGGCCTGCTACAATACATTTTCTTCCGTGTTTTTTTTATATGCAATGTTCTCTACAGTGAATATGGGAAATATTGTTCTTCAACGACATTGTTGGTTCACTGGTTCATGCTTTCTTCTTGCTTGTTCACTTATTTTTTATTTTCTTGTTGTTACTTTTCTTGTTTGTCTATTGGTCTTGTTGCAATTTGCACGCTTCAGATTCTAAAACCGCGATTGGAACTACCCTACTATCGATCCTCATTGAGGGGCGGGTTTGGGTGTCGTATTTAGTTTCGCTTGCTATTTGCAGTTTGCAGGTGGGAAATGTGACTATTGAGGATGCCTGAGTCGAAATTCTCTTGCAGAACATCTTTGTATGTAAGGAAAAAATACAATTTTATTTTCCTATGCGTCACTATGGCTATGCTGGAGGTATATTCTGTGTCGAAAATTGGCCTTCTGTTGTTCCTCGTTGATGGGCAGGTTTGGGTGCCATGTTTATCTTCGCTTGCTATTTGCAGTTTGCAGGTGGGAAATTTGACTGTTGGGGATAGCTGAGTCGAAATACTCTTGTAGAAAATCTTTGTGTGTGAGAAGAAAATACGATTTCCTTTTCCTATGCGTCATTGTGGTTGTGATGGAGGTAGTTTTTGTGTCTAACATTGGCGATCAGGAACAAGACGAAGATAACATTACAATCCTACTTCTCTAGTCGTATTAATCACATAGAAAGATGGACTGCAAGAGGATTTTGATCGCTCCCAGTATTGAAAAATACCAACCATGAAAACCACACCTTTCTTAATTGCTTGCACAGTGGCAGGCCTTTGGACGGTCCTGGCAGCTTTCAATGTTTACCTGATAGGTCTCACAGCCTAAAATATTTGGTTAACATATGTGTTACAATACATTTTCCTCCGAATTTTTTGATACAATCTTGTGTGGAGTGAATCTGGCCAATATTGTTCTTCACCAGCATTCCTGGTCGGCTGGTTGGTGCTTTCTTCTTGGTTCGATGGATGTTGCTTAGTGTTGTTTGATTCAACTTTGCAGGGTTGAGGTCCTACAACTGTAGTTAGGCCTTTTGGTGCTTCTTAATTGGGTTGTTATTTGTTTCTTGCTCTTGTTTGCTTCAACTTTGCAATGTTGGGGTCCTGCATCTATAGTTGGATCTATTGTTACATGGTTTTATAATTGTCTCCCCAGAAAATACTATTAAGATAAAATAATATGCAAAATTTTGCAGTGGATGTAGACAACATCTCTTATGGCTTGAACCAAATTTTTTCGGGCTCCAACTATATTTCATAGCTGACGATGTTTTCCCCATAGTTAATGCCTCTTTATGGATTCATAGTTATGAGACTAAGTGTTGTTGTGTGAGCAATAAAGTTCTTCTCTTGCTTTCTTTTTCCTCTTGTAAACTTGCCCATTTTTCCCTTTTGTTCTTACCATCTATTATGTGTTTCTGGTTCTATACTTTGTCACGTTTATGTGCTCGCAGGTTCCCGATGTGGAAAACTGAAAAATCATCATCTCCATATATATCTTCACATCGCGAGTCCGATCGACCACTATTCATTTGCATACTTAGTCAATTTTATGAACATGGGCTCGTGGATAGGTGTTATCGAACTCTGGTAACCCGTGTTTGGGGTATACATCTTGCACCCAAAACTTTTGTGCTCTGCAATTCAACCTCGGACTCCTCGAACTCTCAAGCCTACCTCTACCTAAGATGACTCCGTCTGTCTGACGTGCCTTTCCATACTTAGTTTAGTCTTCAAAGTTTCGCAGGTTCATGCACTCCCGGGTTCAGAAAAGTTTAAAGCAATTTTCGTTCCCCTCCATCCCCAATACCTTCTGCCCTTCCCAATGCACATTAATTATGATTTTACTAGTGACAACCGACCAGAGAGGTTCGGAAATATTGTCTTTAATAAGTGGAAAGCTCGAGGACATCTCCCATTAAAATGCAGAAACAAGCGAATATTGTGGGATTTGATAAAAAAAATTGCATCCATTTTGAATTTGCAAAAAGTGTTTTAGCTATTTTAGTTTTTTAAAAGCATCATCTTAGTAACAATGCAATATTGTACTACCACACTACCATCCACGAACGTGTCATCCATAGGGGTCTTAACGTCATGTCCCTCTTTAATACTGTGCATATGTTATAGGTTATCATATTTGAGAATATGCTTGCATATGGGAATGTTAACTTGTGCTATTGGTGACTATTCCGCACACATATTCGAAAATATTGTCATTTATAAGCATAAAGATTGAGGGTATCTGCCATTAAAATGAATTGAACCAAAATGTACGGAATATACTATCATCATCCAGCGTTGATTTTAAATACTTATTCCCATTTTTCTCTATCATCGAAGAGTTGGGCTTTAAGGTGCCTTCGTTGTAATGTTCCTAGTCATGGACATGTGAGACAACTTAGAGATTCAATTTAGGACCAATTGAAAGATGAGGGAATGGTTTTATGTGACGTCAGCTTTGAGCAAAAAAAAAACTCTGTTAGCCAACAAAAACTCAGACACACACACAAAAAAAATCAAATGTCTTGTGATTGGTGTTGTCCCTGTATTCGATGATTTGGATGGTTGAAAGGTCTGCCTGAAGATTTTTGTGTTGATTTTATTTGTTTTCTTACTGGGAGTTGGAAGAGAATTTCAGGTCACCTACAAAATGCTCCTTCATTGAAGCATATAGTTTCTTCCAACAACAAATATTTGGCAAGTGTATCAAATTCTGCAGACCACACAAGAATTTATCTTTCATCAGAGGAGTCGCACATACCGTGGCTTGAAAAATGGTCAGTAATATTCGTAAATGAAGCAAAACATTACTCCATTCGCAAATATACTCAGAAGGAAATTATAAATTTGGATCGTTGCGAGTATGAGAAACTGTATGGATGGTTGAATCGACATCCTAAAATTACAGAAGTTTCTATTTCAAAGTTTGTTGAGCTACTTCTGGGTGTGGTAACAGACTTGAAAGAAGGTCATATTCTTTGTCAAAGTTTTTTCACTGTCCTCTAGATGTGGTAAAAAAATCCACATACAATCAACTTTCTATCTTCGTTGCACAATTTGTTTTACTATTCCTATGTGTATGATTGCATCTGGGTCGATGAGCTTGCCCCTTTTTGCATGAATATTCTCCTCCTACTTGAAGGTGGGTATATAACCAGGGAATGACGCTCTCAAAACTTTCTAATGCCTGCATCGACATGTAACTGGGAAAATTTAATGGGAAGAAATTTTGGATTATGGACTTTGCAACACTTTCTGAGGATTAATTTACACTACCACCTTCTGCAAGAAGTTTCGCGTGTTCAGGTAATGATTTGGTTTCTGAAAATCACATTTTACTACCACCTTCATGTAATCATTTTATTTCATTATTTAGAAGAGACCTTAATGTAGTGGTGTATTCCAGACCCGTTTCTACCTACAATTTCTTATTTTTTAAAATATAGAACAATGTATTTTTTGAACTCACGACTATTCAAAAAGTTTTAGGCAATGTTTGGGATTCATGTCCTTCAAGGATGTTAATTAATCACACAATTAATATTGTTTGTGCCAATGCAATTGAGATTTCGTCCACTATGGAAATTTCATTCATACTGCAATGTCAGATACTAGATGTCTAACATGTGCCTAATGTCAAGGTCATTATTGCACATGATACCCAATGTCCAAAGATTTATGGAATCAAAGCAACATTGTTGTTGTCGTGACAAAGCAACACAAAAGTCGATGTTTTTTGCAGGTCTGACACTCCTGTAGTCTAAGTTCTTTGACAATGACAACCTTGTTTGTTCATCACATTGTCGCACTGTAGTCAATAGCATTGTTCCCATTGCCATCGCCAATGTCAATGTTCAAAGCCGAAGCTATATCGAACCTTTGGTCACCGCCAGTATGGATGCCTAAAGGTGAAACTACCTGGAGTGTACGAACATGGATTATTTCACTTGACATTAGTATTAATAGTGATCGAAATTTGATTGTATGTCGAGTTTGTTACTGCATCCAAAGGTCGCTCAACACTCTTTGACATAGAAACTGGCTCTCTGTCTATTTTGTTACAACTTTGGCATAAGACGTTATGTAATTTTATAATGTTGATTCAAACACGCATACACTTTCTCACATTCATGGGTATCCAATTTTATAATTTCCTTCTGAGTGTATCCGGGCATGAATTAATATTTGGATCACTTCCGAACATTCCAAACCATTTTGTGGGATGGCATGTCTTCCACCCCTAGATGAAAGATATATTTTGATGTGATCTGCAACATTTGATACACTTTCTAGATATGTGTTGCTGGAAGAAGCTGTTTACATCAACAGAGGAACATTTTGCAGTTGACTTGGACGTCCCTTCCAATTTATAGTAATAAAACAAAGAAGTTCAACATACAAATCTTCAGGCAAGATTTTCAACCAAACAGATGATCGAATACAGGGAGAATAACAGTCACAACATACTTGATTTTTTTTTTGTCTCATCTTTTGTTGGCTAACAGGATTTGTTTCCCCTAAAGATGAAGCCACACAAAAGCACTCTCTTGTCTTTGAATTTGGCCTAATTCACATCTCTAAGTTGTCTTAGATGTCAATGATCAGGAACATTACAAGGAAGGCACCTTAAACCTCAAGTTTTTGATGACGGACAGAAATTAACAGATAGCAAAGTATGGAATGTTGAATAAACAACCAATTCAAGAAGGCCATATCTAGAATACACAAGCTATTCAAAAAGATGGGATAGATATAGTTGGCAGCACCAATGAAGTCCAAGACTTGAAATTGATATTCACCTCGTTATTTTTTACGAATCAAGCATATGCTGGTCAAGTTGAAATCTATAAAAGACTGTCCACAAGCTTCATTATTGTACATATTTGTTTTTTTTTGTTGGCGGCAGGTCCAATCACAGTCATTATGAAAAATAATCTCAGTTGTATTTTGTAACCCAGTTTATTTGAATATAGAATATTTGAGTTTTTTATATGGTGTTTTCCAATCTATGGTATTGGTTTTTATATTATTTTGTACTTTTTTGTGTGTGTCGTTAAACATGGACAACAAACTTTTCTTTCTAATACTCAACACTTCGATTTAAATAAAGGCCACTATGTTCACTTCTTACATTTTACATGGAAGAATAATTTGTCATAGGCCATACTTATGTGGTGACCGCCCTATAATTAAAGAAAGAAATGGGAGGAACCGTCCTGCTTTCATTCTTTGGGGTCCCATAAATAGAATAAATTAATGACTGTATCACAACAAGGAAACTAAGTGTTGACGTCATGTTCCTGTTTAATATTTTGCATATATTGCAACTTCTTCTATTTGATAATATCCTTGCATATAAAAAATATTGCGTATATATATATGATTTATTTATTCCTTTCTATTGCTTATGTGTTTCAACGAAATTTGTGAACCGAACAACATCCTGCAAATTGGAAGATGATTTGCATTTGGACCAGAAACAATCTATTAACATATATTAATATGAATACTATTGGAATAAATATAAACACTTTCTCTTTAAATTTTCCCTGTTTTCTCCCCCTCTATTATTCCTTTGTGGTTCTCTACTTAGTCAGATCTCTATGATCACGGCCTCCTGGATTCGCGGATTGGAAGATGCTTATCTTTATCTATATCCTCACACCATGAGCCCAACTTGCCGCAGTCCCTTTCAATACTTAGCCAATTATCTAACCACCGAGTCCCGGGTTTGCCGTATCCAACACTTATGTCCCATGTTCCACCATTTACATCTTGCACCCAAAGAACTTTTGTGATCTACAACGTATGATTTTACTAGTGAGGACTGACCAGGGATTCAAACAGATTGGCATTAATAGACAAACAATAGAAGTTGTTATGTGAGATACTTGGCCCCTTTTCCCTTTTCTTCTTCCCGTCTATTATCGATTTGTGGTTATATACTTAGTTTCCTTTCTATGATCGTAGGTTCCAGGGTTGGCAGGCTGACATATCTTCATATCCATCTATATCCTCACATGAAGAATACAATCAATTGTTGTTCCTTTCCATAATTCACCAATTTTATGGTCGTAGTTGTTGGGTTGGCCCTTTCGAACTATGTTGCTTCTTGTTCCATGATATACACCTTGCACTCAAAACTCCCATGATCTACAATTCCACTGCGGACTCCTCAAACTCACAATCTTCACTCTACCAAGGTTCAAAAATATTTCAAGTATTTGTCGCTTCCTTCCATCCCCACTAACTTCGTGCCCTTCCCAAAATACATTGATTATGGTCTTACTAGTGACAACTGAAAACACTGGTATGAAACAATTAGCACCCAGACCTCTGCCATATACAAATTGACTATCAGACTCCGACATCGTCATCTCTTCTGTGTTACACATTATGAATTCAAATGTTCCGAGCGCTACAATTTGATCATCAGGGTCTCGCGTCTTTTGGGGAGACCTTGTCACCCTATTTTGGATCCTCGTGTTGGTAGGTTCACGAAATCTCCAATTCGTAGTCATTGTTTCCTGTTTTGACCATCCTCGCACTTCTTTCCAAATATGCAACACCAAAGGTTTAATTCTAATATGCCATCATGCAACAACCGTAAATATTGTCATTAACAAGAAAAAGCCTCGAGGACTAACCATCCCTACAAAACTTGTCCAGAAACATGCAGAGAAGATATTGCAAGGTAATGGGAAAGATATTACAAATTTCAATATATTAACGAAAACAAGTCTGGGCCAGTGTTTCCCTATTCCATGCTTGGACACTTTTTTGATTGCGGGTTCCTAGATTGACGGCCTCAAAATTGTGTTTTGAATCTTCCGCGACTTGCAAACAGTGCCTAGATTTGCACAATATACAATTTGTCCACTAGAATGCCCCGTCACGAGCCCGACCATCCACTGTTCCTTTCAATACTTAGCCACAAGTTGGTTGTATCTCCATGACATTGTACATTTACTATGTATCAAGTTCGAACTACTGTTTCCTTGTTCCATATTTAGACACTTTTTCGATTGTGGGTTCTCGGACTAGCAGGATCAAGATTGTGCTTTCAATGTTCCATGACTAGAAAACAATACCCAAAGTTCCGCGATATGAAATTTGTCTACAGGATTGCACCATCATGCCCTCTTTCGTGTTACACGTTCTGTGGTCAACACTCCCGAGAGATACAATTTGACCCTCGGGCCCTCAACTTTGCTTGTTGTATCTTCTAGCCCTATTTCAAAGCGTCACCAACCGATTTCGACAATTAGCCAATCCTTAATTATTGTTCACTGTCCCCACCACCTTCTTATTTTTCTTTGAATATGCAATTGGCAAGATTCGTCATGCATGAACCTTAAACATGTCATTAATGAGAGAAACACTCGAGGATATCTCCCACACTTCTTCCATATACAAATTGGCCGCCAGATTCCCATATCATCCCCTCTTCCGTGGTACACTTTTTTCACTCAAGTTCTGAGACATACAATTTGAACCTCGAGAAGTCATGTCTCCTGGGGAACCATTGTCACCCTAATTTTGAAGCTCGTCCGATCGCTTTTCATACTTTCCCATTTCATGGAATCTCTTTCGCAGTTCCTTGGGTTGGCGGGTTCACGAAATCTCCAATTCTTAGTCATTGTTAACTGTGCCTGACCAAGGTTTAATGCTAACATTTCTCCATGAAACAACCATATAGACCGCCATTAAAAAGAAAAAGCATCGACGAGACAGTGAAATTTAAATGGAGCTCGACTCCTCGAATTTAAATTAATTTATCTTTTATTATTTTCTCTTTTCTGCCCAGAGACATGCAGAAAATATCTTGCCACACAATGGGATATATATTACAAGTTTCAATATATTAGCGAAAATGAATCCGCCCATCCATTTCTCTATTCCATACTTGAGCCACTTTTTCGATTGTAGGTTCCTAGATAGGCGGGATCACATTTTCACTTCCATTGTTCTGTGTCCTACAAACATTAGTCGGACTTGCGCGATATACAAATTTCCCTCTGGATTGTCCCATCATGCCCTCTTCTGTGTTATTTTTTTTTCACTCAAAAAATTTCAAGACATACAATTTGACCCTCAGGCCCTCAGCTCCAATAGTTGTACCTTGGAACCCAATTTTTAAGCCCGCCTGACCTCTTTTGATAATTAGACACTTCTTAATTTCTCTTCCCCTCCCCACGACCTTCATACTTCTTTCTTAATATGAAATAGTAACCTTTCATTCGGTCCTCACGACCTTCATACTTATTTCTTAATATGCAATTAATAATCTTTCATTCTAACAACTCACCATGCAAGAACCGTCAACATTGTCATTAACGAGTGAAACACTCGAGGAGATCTTCCATTAATATGAATTAAACCAAGATTTGTGGAGAGTTATATTATCCCTTCTGATTTTTCATCTCAAACATGGGTCGTCAAAATGACCCGTTCAGGAAAGATCCAATCCTTAATTTATCATCACTGTATCCACCATGTTCACACTTCTATGTATGAAATTACTAGTCTTTAATGCTAACAACGCATCATACAACAGCTGTCGAAATTGTCATTAATGAGCAAAAGTCTCGAGGAGATCTCCCATTCACATGCATTTGGACTAAGATTTGCACTAGGTTGTATTATCCCTTCCAACTCTTCATTTCAAAGATCGTCTGGAGAAAACAAACGTTCTTGTAAACTTATGGCAGCAACTCGATAGCAGTTCTGTTGCGATACAATGAATATCTTCAGATGTGAGGACCAAAAATTCCTGTGGTCCAGGGCATACTCTTACTATTCATCACATTCCGCCCAGAATGAAGTGATTTGGACCTCTTGAATCGCTTGTGTAGGTTGTGTCCCTGAGGTTTTTGACTATAAGGAGGTGGTTTCTTGGTGCGCCGAAAAATATATTTCAAGCCAAATAATTATTCCACTGCAGGACCATTCTCCTATTTCTTTGTCACCTCAGGTCTTTTGCAAGATGTTAAGATTTTCGGAGCCAACATTGACCTTCAGAGGACAAGACTGCAAGTAGTTCCTAGAAAAACATGATAACGGGTTGGACCTCTTACTCGAGTTCCTCGAAGACCTGACAGTATTTTTTGAATATATCACAAATTTGTAGGTCAATTCCTTTAGAAACCCATTCCGGGAAATTGCTTGGTTATTTACAAGAATAACGAGACAGGAATCCATGACAAGCATTTCTCGTATAGCTATTTATATTTTCTACTCCACAGTCAAGGAACAATTCATTTTCGATTGGGGGAAGCTAATTTCCATTGAAATCAGTTCTCAGCTGTCATGATTCAAAGAATCGAATAAATTTTTTATGTCATCCTACTAGATTTTCATAATAGTGCATTGTTGTCTGTTTCCAAAACCATCTTTGTCCAAGAAAATAAAATATGAATTCGACCCAGTAACATTCTGGTACCAGGCCTTGTGGAGGCACAAGGCCTCCCATTGTTTTTATGAGGTTTTTAATGACTCTGTCTCAGCTTTCAAAGATTTATTGTTAGGAAAGGATTCTCCCCAGATTTCTGGCCAGGCAACCAAGTTTTTGGACAGGAAGGGGACACTTGAACAAAATGAAAATTACAGTGTACTAATGGTCTTTGTCTCCAAGGAAAAATCTACTTTCCTTCCATGCCACATCACATACAAGATGTTTTTTACAGAAATAACAAGGCAATACAACCATTGGTTGCATTTTTTCCATGATAAGAGAAAAAAACAATTCCTTTCTCTGCCCTAGAAAGTCGAGGACTTGGTGTGCAGAAACGTCAACAGGATTGAGGAATTCGCAAGCCATTTCAAGAACTTGAACCTAACATATGATGAAAGGCTAAAAGGGTTCAACCCTAATGGGATGTTTTGAGAACATTTGCTATCAGTTGGATTTAGCAACTCTTTTATCCATAGATGCCTGACCGAAGACAAAGATAGTGATGAAAACACTCCTTCTTCTGACGATTGCGATGTAGAGACATTGCAAAGTGTGACTGAATTGTATTGTAACATCCCCAACCACCAATAGGAGAGAAACACCACTTTTCTAACACTTCACTTAGCTATGATGCCAATTTGTAGCATACCCCCGACCAACAACCACACTACCAGGTAACACTACCAAAACACCTTGTCTCGAACAGACTAGCTCTGATATCAATTTGTAATGTCCCCATCCTCCAACAAGCTGGGAAATGCCATTGTGGAACACACACACACACACACACACACACACATATATAACATGCATATTTGATGAATTTAAATCAAATAACATAGAGTTATTGCTTCCATACAGACTCAATTGGAATTAACAATAATTCATACATGTAACGGAATACATGATAACATTCAAGAATAAAAAACATGCATAACATATATAATTAAGCACGAAAATGATACTTGTATTTTAAATGGAATAAAACCATCAACTGCGTGCAGACCTTCCATGAACCTCCCAGCCTTAGATCGCGTTGCTCATCACTCTCAGCAGTAAGTCACCCTGAGATGGGACTAAGCTCCACTGGGAAAGGGATTCTTAGGCTAGGCAAGGTCAATAGGGAAGTCACATAGTTAAAGAGGAAGTATTCTCTCCCAAGAGCCACTTATGCCCACTACTCATAGACTCTCATTCCCCACATGCCTGTCCCACCCCAGAAGTATGCACCTTCACTGTCACATAGTCCATCGACTGCTCAACCTCGCTTGCCTTGGGCTTCAGCAACAGGTCAGACCAGAATTCTTAGAGCTTTGTAGTAGCTACAAGACTCCCTCCAGGAGACTCACCTCCTCAGCACACTTCTCTCACGTGAAGAGATTTTCTCACGGGCATGGCAACCTGCTTCTTCAGTCAATCCTTGACTCAGATACAACAATGCCAGGACAACAACAACTGGTCAATATAGCTCAGGAAAACAGAAGGAAACAACCCAAAAACAGTTCAGGTATGGACTCGACTCTGCAAGAGAGGATAGGCTGGGTTCATGGAAATACATAGGTTAGCTTCACTATTCTGGCTTCCATAATGTGTGATTATGCAAAGGTCCAACGCAGAGGAAAAACGGGATTGACGGAGGATGGATGAATGGGAAGAAAACCCCAAGTAGGTTAGACAGAATCTCCCAAATGGCAAGCGAACCTGACGGAGAATGGCCAGCAACCTCCAACATGAGCTGATTCTTCAGCTTTAACTACATGCGCCCAAGTCGACACCTGTCTTCCTGGAGTTGCATGCACTCCACTTAGCATACATTCCTTTTCCAGGAACTTAGGACAACATTGATCAATTGTCCACCTTAGCCTTTAGGAAATAATAATAAATTATTATCCCCTTTAGAGGTAAGCTTATTCCCCCATCACTCTTTCTTCATGGTTGGCCTACATGCAGTGATGTGTATATTTTATCAATGATCTGCATAATTACATATACAAAATCGGGCTCATGGCCTTAAGCATCTAGGATCTTCATCCTAATAAACATATAAGTATTCAGCTTATAATTGCTTGACTCACTAGCCTATAAACATAATTAAAATTCAACAATATAACTAGGGATCATCCTTGGGGTATTACAATCCCCTCCCCTTATTTTTTCACTATCCTCAGTGCAACTTTTACACAACATCAACAAGATTTCCAAAATCTTCAAAAAGATGCAGGTATTCTGCCTGCATAGCATCCTCATGTTCCCATGTCATTTCCTCAGGATTGTACCAGGTCCACTGGACCTTTACAAGCCCTATGGCTCGATTCCAAAGATGTTTGCTTTTCCGGTCCAATATACGCATTGGATGCACTTGCAAGACACCTTCTTGCTCCACCTGAATCACATTCCAATCAATTACATGATTAGCATCAGGTATATATTTCTTAAGCAATGAAACATGAAACACATTATGTACAGTCATGGATGTAGGAAATGAAATCATATATGCAACTGGTCCAATCCTTTCTAGGATTTCAAATGGCCCACAATCTCTAGCCGCCAGCTTGGAACAGTTCCCCAATTTCAGGGAACTTCTGTTAACTTTTACTTTCAAGAAAACATGTTCTCCCACTTTAAACTCTCCGTGGGTTGTGTTTTTACCAACATAACTTTTTTTTTTTGTCTTGGGAAGCCTTTAATTTCTGCTTAATCTTCAACATTTTCTCTTCCATTTCCTTGAGCAACTCTGGCCCAACTATTGCTCTGTTAGATGGGTTATCCCAACTTACTGGGGTGTTGCACCTTCTACCATATAGTGCTTCAAATGGGCTCATCTTTAGTGATGCTTGATATCCATTGTTGTAGGCAAACTCTACCAAGTGTAGGTAGTCTTCACATTTAGATGGGTTGTCCATCACATACATCCTTAGTATGTCTTCTATTAATTGGTTCACCCTCTATGTATGCCCACCAGACTCAGGATGATATGTTGTGCTAAAGTTTAGATTTGTTCCGAGCCCTTTGACTAACCCCTTCCAGAACTTTGAGGTAAATTTCGGGTCTCTGTCAGACACAATTGTCTTGGGAATACCGTGCAATCTTGCTACTTCCCTCATATAGATATCGACAACATGAGCTACCTTGTGAGTAGTCTTCAATGGAATAAAATGGGTAGCTTTAGTAAGCTTATCCACCACCACCATGATGGAATCATGTTGCTTGTTTGTTCTGGATAATCTTGTGATGAAATCCATTATCACCACTTCCCACTTCCACTCAGGAATAGGCAATGGCTATAGCAACCCTGCTGGGTGCCTATGCTCAGCCTTGACCTTCTGGCACTCCATACATCTAGCAATGTATTCTGCAATTTCCTTCTTCATACCTGGCCATAAGTATTGGCTCTTGACTATTGCCAATGTTTTCTGATATCCAGGGTGCCCAGCATAAGGCACATTATGCATTTCCTTCAAGATCATAATTCTGAATTCCTAAGAATTAGGTACATAAATTATGTTTTTATACAGGATTGTTCCATAAGTTCCCAATTTATAATCTTCCACTTTTTGTAGCATCTTACCTTGTTGTAGCTTTGCTACCAATTCCCTGTACTACAAATTTGCATTTGCAGCGTCCAAAATTTTTCCTTTAATATCAATTTGATACATGTTGATGGTCGTAGCATGTAGTTCATGCATTCTTATGTTGAGTGCATCAACCACTTTGTTCTCCTTTCCTTTGATATGCTTGATATCAAAGGCATACTCACAAATTTTGATTTCATTACAACAAATTTTGTCATACTATGAGGATAGTTGTGATATAAATAATTGAGACACACATCCTCTAACCTTCATGAGGTTGTTAAATGATTACTACATTTAACCTAATTAGAAGGAGGCAAGCTTCCTTAAGACAAAGCAATAACCACCTATGTTGATGGCAATTCTACATTATCTTTATGAAGCATTTATTGACACATAGAGAAATAGAGTGATAGATTAAAATTTATGTGGTTTCCTAGACATTCTCATTCTCCACTATCGATGGCAGGAGAGGTTGGCACACTACATGTATAGGTCAATTATGTTTTTGAATGTTTTGTTATCGTGTTTCAACATATATACAATTTATTTACCACCACAACGAATATATCAAACAAGCTCTGGACGAGGCTTATTAACTGGGGAAAATTATAACTTGCTCCTTGACTACTTTAGTAGAACTTGCTTCGACTATTTTAGAAGAAATTGTTGTTGATGGCTTGTGATTGTGTTGCATATTGATTGTATCCATAGAACTTAGTGGTAATTAATATGCACATTAGCACTGCTTTTTTTATTCCAATAATTTTATCTTCATTATTATCGTCTAGATTGTTGTTCATGTTCTCTACGTCCTTTGTTCGGTCCATCATTCCGTTGACCTTAAAAATCAATGAATTACCAAGTAGTTGGTTCAGAAAACAATGCAATCTAATCCTATAACCCGGAGGCCCAGTCACCAAGATAAAGAAATCGTAAGTAAATGCTTAGACTCGGTCACAATTTCCTTCAGAATTTTCTGGCTTTAAACTACGAATATCCTTGGATTCCTCTTCGGAATTTGGATTCGACACAACTGTATAAAGACTTTGACTGGCCATTGTTTGTCTGTCTGTGTGATTTCCAAGGAAGGAAATTATGATTTCCGAGGAAAGAACTCATGTCAGTTACATTTCACTAATACTCTCTAAGTGATCTCTCTACGTTGTGCACTGCTTTTTAAATTCCTGATCTCAGGAGGCCATGTGAAACGCAGAGGAGGGCATCGATTTTGTGGGCAGCGATTTCCACTTTATAAAAAGGGATTTTTTCTATGCCCTATATCTTTAAATATAGAGATGTTTGGGTTTTCCAATAGGAAGGACCTTTAAGAATGTTCATTGTCAGGAGATGTCTTAACATGAATGTTCATTCTCAGCTCTCTTTTTCTATCACGCTCACGGTCTTAGCGGCATTTCTCTCCCGATGGTTCGCTGGCATGGTTCAGATGGTTTAGGCTCGCTTGCTGGTGGGTCAAGTGGCAGGTTCAACCAGCGGAGATAGTATGGATTAGTGCCGGCTCTTAATAAAAGAGCGTACATATTGGTTGGGGTGGCCGCACCAATATCAATATCAGAAGTAGAATAATATGAATGTCTATGGACTCTCTTACACACAGATATACTGAAAACCTTGGGTTCTATGAATTTATATTTCCTAAATTTTCCCTGATTTGTGTGTAGAAATGCAGGGATTCCCTTCTTATAAATACTTTTTAGAATTTGTATGATGTATATTTCCTAATTGTGTAGAATTGCAGGGATTCCTTTCATATAAATACTTTTTAAAATTTGTAAGATGTATATTTCCTAATTCATTCCATTTTAAGGAGTCAAATTTTGTCCATATCCAATAATCAAATCATTTCACTAATACTCTCCAAGTGATCTCTCTACGTTATGTACTGCTTTTTAAATTCCCGATCTCAGGAGGCCATGTGAAACGCAGAGGAGGGCATCGATTTTGTGGGCAGCGATTTCCACTTTATTTTTTCTCTGCCCTATATATTTAAATATAGAGATGTTTGGGTTTTCCAATATGAAGGACCTTGTAAGAATGCTCATTGTCAGGAGATGTCTTAAGATGAATGTTCATTCTCAGCTCTCTTTTTCTATGAGGCTCACGGTCTTAGCGGCATTTCTCTCCCGATGGTTTGCTGGCATGGTTCAGATGGTTTAGGCTCGCTTGCTGGTGGGTCAAGTGGCAGGTTTAACCAGCGGAGATAGTATGGATTGGTGCCGGCTCTTAATAAAAGAGCGTACATATTGGTTGGGGTGGCCGCACCAATATCAATATCAGAAGTAGAATAATATGAATGTCTATGGACTCTCTTACACACAGATATACTGAAAACCTTGGGTTCTATGAATTTATATTTCCTAAATTTTCCCTGATTTGTGTGTAGAAATGCAGGGATTCCCTTCTTATAAATACTTTTTAGAATTTGTATGATGTATATTTCCTAATTGTGTAGAATTGCAGGGATTCCTTTCATATAAATACTTTTTAAAATTTGTAAGATGTATATTTCCTAATTCATTCCATTTTAAGGAGTCAAATTTTGTCCATATCCAATAATCAAATCAGAATCCAAACTTAGTAGTTATGGTTTAAATACCCTATATCTTTGAGGATTCTAAGCTCATTACTAAAGGTTTAGGGATTTCTTTCTATAAGAACAATATCTGCTGCATAGACAACAAGGATGATTATTATATTACCAAGAGTTGGTTCAACACAACTTGTGGCTTCCAAACAATCTTCTTTAACTTGTCAATGTAAATGCCAAAAAGGGTAGGGAAAAGGGGATAGGGGAAAACCTTGCTTGACTCCTATATTGCACTTAATTTCTTCTCACCAATCCTCAGTGCTCCTAAATTTGGCAATAACATTCTCATACATCCTTACCACAACAACTCTCAGCCCGAAGGGAATTTTTATCTCTTCTAACTTATTCTAAAGGTTGGTCCTAGGGATAGTGTCAAAAGCTTTTCTAAAGTCAACAAAACAACAAAGGAGATTGATTTTATTGTTGCGACACTCCTATGCAACGGTCCTTAATGTGATAAAGTGGTCAATGGTTGAATGATAACCTATAAAACCGTCCTGACCTTTAGTTCTTTTTCTGTGGCTTTCTAGCCATATGCTTATCTTCTTTTTCAAAATACTTCCATATAGGTTGGATAAAATGATGCTAATCATAATGGTTTTATAATTAGAGGGATTGCTTTTATCCCCACTTTTATAAATAGGTACAATGAGGCTTTGAGTTCAAGGTTTAGGGAAGTCTTGCTTCACTAGTAATTTAAAGAGTTTGTGTATGTGAGGGATGGGAATAGGCCCTCCAATTTTTAATATTTCAGCTTGGTAGCCCTCAATATCCTTAGCTTTCCCATCTGCAAATAACTTTTAACCCAAAACTTTATGTCTTCTATAAAAAAAAAACATTATCTTTTGTAGAAACTTTTGAAATTTTGTCTAGAGCATTACGAGATTCTTAAATATTTTTAATATAGGAATTCTAATTTGTGAGGGGAATCATACCAATTTCTTTATTTTTACGAGTCATAATTTTCCTCCAAAATTTCTTTGGATCTAACTTAGAAAGGTGCAAAATATTCTCTTGTTTATGTAATGCCTTTTTTTTTCTTTTAATTAGGGCTTTGTATCTATTAAACTTATCATATTTCAAAGACTCATTACAAGCATCCCTAATGGATTTTCTAGCAATTTTATGCTCGTTATCATACCAAGACTTGACACTCCTATTCTTCTTTTTACACAACATTTTGATAGATTTTATTTTTATCAAGGTAAATATTGAATGCATTCAAATGCTCAATCATTGAACTACCATCACTCATTCTCAGAAGATACCATTTATTTCTAAGGAACAACTTATTTACCAATGATTTCGAATAGTACAATATTCTCAACTTATCCCACAATTTCTTGGTTGAGGCTTCACCTAAGACATTCAACAACACTGAATCTGCAAGAAATAGTTGAATCATACTCCTTGCCCTTCTTTCGATTTTCTCCCATTCTTCCCTCGACATAACTATCAAAATAGTACTTGGAAAAAATGCTACCCATTGTTCTCGATCTAAAAGGAGATATTCAATTTTAAGCATCCAAAGCTCAAAATTCTAGCCATTCAATTTTTCGATCTCTATCCTCAAACTACTTGTCATTCTTTCAAGAGAAACTTTAAAGGTCTCTAACTTACAACTCTCACTAGACATAGGGTTTAGACTTAGTTGTAATTATACCTCCTAGTCTCCTATATATACCAAGGAGACATTTTCATTTGGAATCATCTTGTAATTGTACATTTATGTGGGCATAAGGAGGTTTCCCCCTCAAAGAGGCTTATTATATGAATTTCTCTCTTTTTCAAGGCGTTGAGTACTTATTCTGAGGTTTTTCTATGCTATATTAATATTTGGTTCTTAACATATGGTATCAGAGCTCAAGGTCTTGGGGTTTTGGTGCTACATCTGAGACACCTTATAATTTTAGATATAACTTTTTTTATGCAATTTTTCAAAAGGAATAGCTTGGAGGATATTTAGTAGACGGATCAAGGTACAATGGGTTAAAATTTCATCTCCTAAGGCCTTATACTCTCGGAGATACAACTTTTCCAAGATAGGGTCCAGGAATCAACTTGAACTGAGTCATTGAAGAATTTTCTCTATAAAAAATTGTCTGTAAAGTTTCAGACCCTGAACTCTAGAGGCTATTCACAGAAATTAGTAAGGTATCCGTGGTAAAAATTTCAGCTTCTGGATCATCTTACATTTGTATATACACCCTGTGGAATATAGGGTATCTGACTAGTCATATTGACTAGTCTCAAGAAGGTGTTCTAGGTAAAACAATCATAACTTCTTCCTAGAGTATCCAAATTGAGTGAGACTAGTTGCATTGGATAGTGGATAGTCTGTAGTATTTCTAGTATGAGTTTTAGAATTTATATCAATTATTTTGTGCGGTGCACGCGAATCAAGTGATATCTCCTGGAAAGGCCAAAAATCAGCAAGTTGAGGGGAAGTTACCATAAATTCCACTTCGCACATCCAATTTTGATGAGACCTGTGGCATTGTAGAGAAGAAATATCAGAGAATTGAGAAAAAGAAAGTTTCATACCCAGAAGGGCCAAAATTTTGGAGATACAACAGAGTAAATATTGTCTAGTAGAACCACCTCAAAATCAAGGTTCAAAAGTGATACTTGGCCAACATGCCACCCAAAAAGGGAACTTATACACCAAATAAGCCTCCAGAAATTCCTAGTTGGACTCTTAATGAAGGTGAAGAAATGCATAGGGACATAAATGAATTAAAAAAGAAGACAGTGACAAAAGATGAACTACAAGGGATGATGGATTCAACTGAAGCTAAATTGGAGGCAATAATGGATACTAAGATGGATGGTTTAAAAAGGGAGATCATGGAAGGAATGAAAATTTTCCTAATAGACAGGACACCTGAAAGTGAAAATGTGTCCCATGAAATTCATGATGAGGACACAAGGAAGAAGAATCAAGAATGGAGAAACTCCAACTTTGGGTTGAAGACCAACCACGTTCCTAAGATCGATATGAGGAAGTTTGATGGCAAGGACCCAATCACATGGATACTTTAGATGGAGCAATTATTTGATCTACATAATGTGCTACATACACAAAAGGTATGAATTGCTTCTTTATATTTAGAACCCAATAAATTTGTATGGTATTGATGGCTTTGTTCTCGCAAATCACTCATCACTTGGACAATTTTCACGAAAGAAATGATAGTACACTATGATGATACAAGGAGAAATATGTTCTTTAGGCAATTGATAAATCTCAAGAAAAGGGGTTTAGTTACAGAGCACATTGAGAACTTCCAAAGATTGAATATAAAGGTAACATATATTCCAGATGATCACTCAATTGATGTATTCATAGGAACTTTAAAGGATAACATTCAACATGAGTTTTTCCTTTGGGAACCCAAATCATTGGGGAATGCATTTAGGGTGGCAAGAAATGTTGAAAGTAAAAATATGGCTATGGCTACTGTTATCACCCCATAATTTATGGGAATCATCTTATGACTTGGATATTATCTGTATCTGGTGATTTGGTTGACAAATGATGTTGCATTCTTCAAATAATTTGTGAAAAGAAAAAGAAAAGAAAAAGAAAAAGAAAAAAGAAAAAGAAAAGAAAAAGAAAAGAGGGCTAAAAAGAATCGAAGCAAAGGCCCCATGCAATAATAGCAACTTGGTCATACCTTTCAAGCATGACCTAGTTCCTTTAAATTTTCAATGTTGATAGGTTAGTGAATGCATCTGATCAGACCATCTAATCCTGATCAGATATCCCTTAGGTTAGAACTAGTGAATAAATCTGATCAGAACATCTAATCCTGATCAGATATCCCTTAGGTTAGAATTAGTGAATGCATCTGATCAGACCCTCTAATCCTGATCAGATAGCCCCTAGAAAGAATAAAATCTTGACCCAACTGTTTAATCTGGGTTGATTGCCTTGTGACAGTAGGTTAGGACGTAGGTTAATTGCCTTGCCCCCCTTGCCAAAATGAAGCCAGATTGATAAATATGTTAC
>JASDQU010026293.1:32485-45784 GCA_032191745.1 Picea mariana
TGTGGTAAGGATGTATGAGAATGTTATTGCCAAATTTAGGAGCACTGAGGATTGGTGAGAAGAAATTAAGTGCAATATAGGAGTCAAGCAAGGTTTTCCCCTATCCCCTTTTCCCTACCCTTTTTGGCATTTACATTGACAAGTTAAAGAAGATTGTTTGGAAGCCACAAGTTGTATTGGACCAACTCTTGGTAATATAATAATCATCCTTGTTGTCTATGCAGCAGATATTGTTCTTATAGAAAGAAATCCCTAAGACTTTAGTAATGAGCTTAGAATCCTCAAGGATATAGGGTATTTAAACCATAACTACTAAGTTTGGATTCTGATTTGATTATTGGATATGGACAAAATTTGACTCCTTAAAATGGAATGAATTAGGAAATATACATCTTACAAATTTTAAAAAGTATTTATATGAAAGGAATCCCTGCAATTCTACACAATTAGGAAATATACATCATACAAATTCTAAAAAGTATTTATAAGAAGGGAATCCCTGCATTTCTACACACAAATCAGGGAAAAATTAGGAAATATAAATTCATAGAACCCAAGGTTTTCAGTATATCTGTGTGTAAGAGAGTCCATATACATTCATATTATTCTACTTCTGATATTGATATTGGTGCGGCCACCCCAACCAATATGTACGCTCTTTTATTAAGAGCCGGCACCAATCCATACTATCTCCGCTGGTTGAACCTGCCACTTGACCCACCAGCAAGCGAGCCTAAACCATCTTAACCATGCCAGCAAACCATCGGGAGAGAAATGCCGCTAAGACCGTGAGCCTCATAGAAAAAGAGAGCTGAGAATGAACATTCATGTTAAGACATCTCCTGACAATGAACATTCTTACAAGGTCCTTCCTATTGGAAAACCCAAACATCTCTATATTTAAATATATAGGGCAGAGAAAAAATCCCTTTTTATAAAGTGGAAATCGCTGCCCACAAAATCGATGCCCTCCTCTGCGTTTCACATGGCCTCCTGAGATCGGGAATTTAAAAAGCAGTACACAACGTAGAGAGATCACTTAGAGAGTATTAGTGAAATGTAACTGACATCAGTTCTTTCCTCGGAAATCATAATTTCCTTCCGTGGAAATCACACAGACAAACAAACAATGGCCAGTCAAAGTCTTTATACAGTTGTGTCGAATCCAAATTCCGGAGAGGAATCCAAGGATATTCGTAGTTTAAAGCCAGAAAATTCTGAAGGAAATTGTGACCTAGTCTAAGCATTTACTTACGATTTCTTTATCTTGGTGACTGGGCCTCCGGGTTATAGGATTAGATTGCATTGTTTTCTGAACCAACTACTTTGTAATTCATTGATTTTTAAGGCCAACGGAATGATGGACCGAACAAAGGACGTAGAGAACATGAACAACCCAATTTTTGGAAAACCATTATTTTTGCAAGAGGCTAAAAAGTTCTACTAAATGGTTTTTATTTGGTCCGTTAAATTTATTTAAATTTGGTAAGAAATAGTTAGATTAGTGTTTTGAGTGATTATTTTTGTATAATCCAAGTGTTTCAAGGAATTTTCAATATCTTGAATCTATTTTTATATTCAAAAATAAATTTAAAACAACAAAAAATAATAATTTAGTACAGATTTAAATAACTGGATTCCAGTAAAAAAAACCATTTCGTAGAATATTTAGACAATCCCCATTATTTTTTATTATGAATATGAAAAAATGAAAGTCTTTCTAATCTCAATAAATTATTTATCGAATTGCCCGACCTGTGTATCCAAATATTTTATGGGTGTGTCTCCCATCATCATCATTAGCTGGCTAAGGATTTGTGGGTACCCGGTCGTCATTATTAAGGTAGGATACCTCCTTATAACTAGCATACCCTCGAGGAAAGAGAATTCCTAATTGTTTCAGTGATTAGGATGCTCAATGATAGTAGGTGTTTTTTTTTGGATGATAGATGAATGGATCCATTTAACAACTTCATAGTTTTGTATGGTGTCTCTAAAAATAAGATTCCAAGGAGTTAATCATAAATGAATATATGGTGGAAGGAATATTGGATTAAGAGAGAATTGACTATGATTTTTATATATTTGGACATTTTTATGGGTAAGTGGTATAACTCAATCTAAGTGTGAAAAAATTTAGGTGAAATGGGATCAATATACTAAAGTGCACAAAAATAGAAAAGTTGTTGCTCACTCACATGTGTTCTATAATTGATGGTCATTTTAGTTGCCAGCAATCCCCTCTTCTAGATCCTCCTCACTGATTGACAACAAAAGATTCTCATCTTTGCAGCCCAAAACACCATGATAATTAAATGACAATAGGAAAGATAAAAGGATTGGAATAAAAAAGAGTGTCATTATGAATATTACATACCATTGAGTTCTATGGATACAATCAATCTTCAACACAATCATAATCTAGACGATAATAATGAAGATAAAATTATTGGAATAAAAAAAACAGTGCTAGTGTGCATATTACTTACCACTAAGTTCTATGGATACAATTAATATGCAACACAATCACAAGCCATCAACAACATTTTTTTTTAAAATAGTCGAAGCAAGTTCTACTAAAGTAGTCAAGGAGCAAGTTGTAATTTTCCCCAGTTAGTAAGCCTCGTCCAAAGCTTGTTTGATATATTCGTTGTGGTGGTAAATAAATTGTATATATGTTGAAACACGATAACAAAACATTCAAAAACATAATTGATCTATACATGTAGTGTGCCAACCTCTCTTGCCATTGATAGTGGAGAATGAGAATGTCTAGGAAACCACATAAATTTTAATCTATCACTCTATTTCTCTATGTGTCAATAAATGCTTCATAAAGATAATGTAGAATTGTCATCAACATAGGTGGTTATTGCTTTGTCTTAAGGAAGCTTGCCTCCTTCTAATTAGGTTAAATGTAGTCATCATTTAACAACCTCATGAAGGTTAGAGGATGTGTGTCTCAATGATTTATATCACAACTATCCTCATAGTATGACAAAATTTGTTGTAATGAAATCAAAATTTGTGAGCATGAATTTGATATCAAGCATATCAAAGGAAAGGAGAACAAAGTGGTTGATGCACTCAACATAAGAATGCATGAACTACATGCTATGACCATCAACATGTATCAAACTAATATTAAAAGCAAAATTTTGGAAGCTGCAAATGCAGATTTGCAGTACAGGGAATTGGTAGCAAAGCGACAGCAAGGTAAAATGCTACAAAAAGTGAAAGATTATAAATTGGGAACTTATGGAACAATCCTATATAAAAACATAATTTATGTACCTAATTCCCAGGAATTGAGAATTATGATCTTGAAGGAAATGCATAATGTGCCTTATGCTGGGCACCCTGGATATCAGAAAACATTGGCAACAGGCAAGAGCCAATACTTATGGCCAGGTATGAAGAAGGAAATTGCAGAATACATCGCTAGATGTATGGAGTGCCAGAAGGTCAAGGCTGAGCATAGGCACCCAACAGGGTTGCTACAACCATTGCCTATTCCTGAGTGGAAGTGGGAAGTGGTGACAATGGATTTCATTACAAGATTACCCAGAAAAAACAAGCAACATGATTCCATCATGGCGGTGGTGGATAAGCTTACTAAAGCTACCCATTTTATTCCATTGAAGACTACTCACAAGGCAGCTCATGTTGTCGATATCTATATGAGGGAAGTAGCAAGATTGCACGGTATTCCCAAGACAATTGTGTTTGGCAGAGACCTGAAATTTACCTCAAAGATCTGGAAGGGGTTATTCAAAGGGCTCGGAACAAATCTGAACTTCAGCACAACATATCATCCTAAGTCTGATGGGCATACATAGAGGGTGAACCAAGTAATAGAAGACATATGAAGGATGTATGTGATGGATAACCCATCTAAATGGGAAGACTACCTACACTTGGTAGATTTTTCCTACAACAATGGATATCAAGCATCATTAAAGATGAGCCCATTTTAAGCACTATATGGCAGAAGGTGCAACACCCCAATAAGTTGGGATAACCCAGCTGACAGAGAAATAGTTGGGCTAGAGTTGCTCAAGGAAATGGAAGAAAAAATGTTGAAGATTAAGCAGATATTGAAGGCTTCCCAAGACAGGAAAAAAAGTTATGTTGGTAAAATAGAACCCACGGAGAGTTTAAAGTGGGAGAACATGTTTTCTTGAAAGTAAAAGCTAACAAAAGTTCCCTGAAGTTGGGGAACTGTTCCAAGCTGGCGACTAGAGATTGTGGGCCATCTGAAATCCTAGAAAGGATTGGACCAGTTGCATATATGGTTTCATTTCCTGCGTCCATGACTGTACATAATGTGTTTCATGTTTCATTGCTTAAGAAATATATACCCGATGCTAATCATGTAATTGATTGGAATGTGATTCAGGTGGAGCAAGAAGGTGTCTTGCAAGTGCATCCGGTGTGTATATTGGACCGGAAAAACAAGCATCTCTGGAATCGAGCCATAGGGCTTGTAAAGGTCCAGTGGACCTGGTACGATCCTAAGGAAATGACATGGGAACATGAGGATGCTATGCAGGCAGAATACCCGCATCTTTTTTAAGATTTTGGAAATTTTGTTGATGTTGTGTAAAAGTTGCACTGAGGACAGTGAAAAAATAAGGGGAGGGTATTGTAATGCCCCAAGGATGATCCCTAGTTATATTGTTGAATTGTAATTATCTTTATAGGCTGGTGAATCAAGCAATTATAAGATGAATACTTATATGTTTACTAGGACGAAGATCCTAGATGCTTAAGGCCATGAGCCCAATTTTGTATATGTGATTATGCAGATCATTGATAAAATATACACATCACTGCGTGTAGGCTAACCACGAAGAAAGATCGATGGGGGACTAAGCTTCTGCAGGGTTGGGTAAGGGAGGAGGCTAAGTGTGAGGGCCTAGGGGATAAGCTAGGGGGTTTACCTCTAAAGGGGATAATAATTTATTATTATTTCCTAAAGGCTAAGGTGGACAATTGATCAGTGTTGTCCTAAGTTCCCGGAAAAGGAACGTATGCTAAGTGGAGTGCATGCATCTCCAGGAAGACAGGTGTCGACCTGGGTGCATGCAGTTAAAGCTGAAGAGTCAGCTCGTGTTGGAGGTTGCTGTCCATTCTCCGTTAGGTTCGCTTGCCATTTGGGAGCTTCTGTCTAACCTGTTTGGGGTTCGCTTCCCATTCATCCATTCTCTGTCAATCCCATTTTCCCTCTGCGTTGGACCTCTACATAACCACGCATTATGGAATCCAGAACAATGAAGCTACCTTTGTATTTTCATGAACCCATCCTATTTGCTCTTGCAAAGTCGAGTCCATACATGAACCATTTTTGGGTTGTTGTCTTATGTTTTCCTGAGCTGTATTGACCAATTGTTGTTTTCCTCGCCTTGTTGTATCTGAGTCGAGGATTGACTAAAGAAGCAGGTTGTCATGCCTATGAGAAACTCTCTCTAGGTGAGAGAAGTGTGTTGAGGAGGTGAGTCTCCTAGAGGGAGTCTTGTAGCTACTACAAAACTCTGAGAGTTCCGGTCCGGCCTGTTGTTGAAGCCCAAGGAAAGGGAGGTTGAGAATTCGATGGACTGTGGGAGAGTGAAGGTGTATACTCCTAGGGTGGGATAGGCATGTGGGGAATGAGAGTCTATGAGCAGTGGGTGTAAGTGGCTCCTGGGAGAGAATCCTTCCTCTTTAACTATGTGACTTCCCTATTGACCTTGCCTAGCCTAGGAATCCCTTGCCCAGTGGATCTTAGTCCCATCTCGAGGGTGACTTACTACTGAGAGTGATGAGCAACGCAGTTTAAGGCTGGGAGGTTCGTGGAAGGTCTGTACACAGTCGGTGGTTTTAATCCAGTTAAAAGACAAGTATCATTTCTGTGCTTAATTATATATGTTATGCATGTTTTTTATTCTTAAATGTTATCATGTATTATGTTACATGTATGAATTACTGTTAATTCCAATTGAGTCTGTATGGCAGTAGTAAGTCTGTGTTATTTGATTTAAATTCATCAAATATGCATGTTATATATATATATATATATATATATGTATGTATGTTCCTCAATGGCATTTCCTGGCTTGTTGGTGGATGGGGATGTTACAAATTGGTATCAGAGCTAGTCTGTTCGAGACAAGGTGTTTTGGTAGCATTGCCCAGTAGTGGAGTTGTTGGTCGGGGGTATGCTACAAATTGGCATCAGAGCTAAGTGAAGTGTTAGAGAAGTGGCATTTATTGCCTATTGGTGGCTGGGGATGTTACATTACAATTTAATCATGCTTTGCAATGTCTCTACATCGCAATTGTCAGAAGAAGGAGTGTTTTCGTCACTGTCTTTGTCTCCGGTCAGGCATCTATGGATAAAAGAGCTGCTAAATCCAATTGATATCAAATGTTCTCGAAACATCCCATTAGGGTCGAACCCTTTTAGCCTTTCAACATATGTTAGGTTCAAGTTCTTGAAATGGCCTGCGAATTCCTCAATCTTGTTGATGTTTCTGCACACCAAGTCCCCAACTTTCCAGGGCAGAGGAAGGAATTGTTTTTTTCTCTTGTCATGGAAAAAATGAAACCAATGGTTGTATTGCCTTGTTATTTATGTAAAAAACATCTTTTCCATGATGTGGCATGGAAGGAAAGCAACATTTTCCTTGGAGACAAAGACCATTAGTACACTGTAATTTTCGTTTTGTTCAAGTGTCCCCTTCCTGTCCAAAAACTTGGTTTCTTGGTCAGAAATCTGGGGAGCATCCTTTCCTAACAACAAATCTTTGAAAGCTGAGACAAAGTCATTAAAAACCTCATAAAAACAATGGGAGGCCTTGTGCTTCCACAAGGCCTGGTACCAGAGTGTTACTGGGTCGAATTCATAGTTTATTTTCTTGGACAAAGATGGTTTTGGAAACAGACAACAATGCACTATTGCGAAAATCAAGTAGGATGACATAAAAAATTTATTAGATTCTTTGAATCATGACAGATGGGAACCGATTTCAATGGAAATTAGCTTCCCCCAATCGAAAATGAATTGTTCCTTGACTGTGAAGTAGAAAATATAAATAGCTATATGGGAAATGCTTGTTGTGGATTCTTGTCCCATTATTCTTGTAAACAACCAAGCAATCTCCCAGAATGGGTTTCTAAAGGAACTGACCTGCAACTTTGTGATATATTGAGAAACTATTGTCAGGTCTTTAAGGAACTCGGGTAAGAGGTCCAACCCGTTATCATGTTTTTCTAGGAACTGCTTGCAGTCTTGTCCTCTGAAGGTCAATGTTGGCTCTGAATATCTTAACATTCTGCGAAAGACCTGAGGTGACAAAGAAACAGGAGAATGGTCCCGTAGTGGAATAATTCTTTGTCTTGAAATATATTTTTTGGCGCACCAAGAGACCACCTCCTTACAGTAAAAAACCTCAGGGATGCAACCTGCACAAGCAATTCTAGAGGTCCAAATCACTCCGTTCTAGGCGGAACGGGATGAATAGTAAGAGTATGCCTTGGACCACTTGAATTTTTGGTCCTCACGTCCGAAGATATTCATTGTATCGCAACATAACTGTTGTCGAATTGTTGCCATAAGTTTACAAGGACGTTTGTTTGCTCCAAACGATCTCTGAAATGAAGAGTTGGAAGGGATAATACAACCCTGTGCAAATCTTAGTCCAAATGTGTGTGAATGGGAGATCTCCTCGAGACTTTTGCTCATTAATGACAATTTTGACAGCTGTTGTATGATGCGTTGTTGGCATTAAAGACTAGTAATTTCATACATAGAAGTGTGAACATGGCGGATACAGTGATGAGAAATTAAGGATTGGATATTTCCTGAACAAGCCAACGTGACGACCCGTGTTTGAGATGAAAAATCGGAAGGGATAATATAACTCTCTGCAAATCTTGGTTTAATGCATATTAATGGAAGATCTCCTCGAGCCTTTCACTCGTTAATGAAAATGTTGATGATTCCTGCATGGTGAGTTGTTAGAATGAAAGGTTATTAATTGCATATTAGAAAAGAAGTATGAAGGTCGTGGGGACGAAATGAAAGGTTACTAATTGCATATTAAGAAATAAGTATGAAGGTCGTGGGGACGGGAAAGAGAAATCAAGGAGTGTCTAATTATCGAAAGCGGTCGGGCAGGCTTAAAAATTGGGTTTCAAGGTACAATTGTTGGAGCTAAGGGCCTGAGGGTCAAATTGTATGTCTCAAAATTTTTTGAGTGCAAAACGCATAACATAGAAGAGGGCATGATGGGACAGTCTAGAGGGAAATTTGTATATCGCGCAAGTCTGAGTAATGTTTGTAGGACACATAACAATGGAAGTGAAAATGTGAGCCCACCTATCTAGGAACCTACAATCAAAAAAGTGGCTGAAGTATGGTGTTAGCGTCGGAAGTCACTCCTGGATTGCTTGCAGGAGCAGAGCCTGACACCCATTAGTTTAATGTCACGATTTGTTTATAAAATGATGATCAAATGGGAGTAATACTCAGAACAGTAACGTCTCAACTCTGAAACTAGGCCAGGAATGCATGGGCAAGTGAGGTCTTAGATAAACTTCAAACAGTGAGTTGTAATAAGGGTGAGTAGGTGGAAGACTTGCATAAGAAGAGTGCAGGGGTCTGTTATAAACATGAGGTTTCTAACAGACTGTGAGAAGAAACGTCCAAAGGCAAGATCTTCTTACATTCGAGCATAGAAGACCAGAGAATACAATAATGCAACAACAAATCCTTTATCATAACATCACTGGAACAATTCATGCAAATCATTCGATCATGAACTCTCTAGTATGAGACGAAAACATAGATGGAGTAGGAAAATTGTTTGTCATAAAACAAGAAATCTCAAACACAGATGCACAACCATAGAACTAGAATGATCATTAAAACTTTACAGTCGGGAGCTTTTCTCTACCATCGATACTTACAAAATACAAAGACTGAGTCTATATACTCAGGAAAATTCATCTCATAGAGGCATGTCCAGTCGCATAAGGCTTGATGTCCCTTTAGTCAAACTTGTACTGATATCTTCCTTTAAATGCCACCTTAACTACGCATGGCTCCTGTAAGGAGGGTAGCTGAGCCATGAAGTGCTCGGCTAGCATGCGCAGACTTCTCTGTCGAGTCGAGGACTTTGGCACGGCTTTGTTGAGAGAATCAATACACAGGACTTCTGCGAGCAGGCGGCTCACCAGACCCTCCATTCCCCTTATTTAATGAACGAAAGGAGGTTTCAACCACCCGCTCTTGCCTTTATTTACTTCAATACTGGAAACAGTATTAAGATCAGGTTCGATATCACCTGGAGGTTGCGGTGATTCTATCTGCAACTGAACTCGGTGCCTTTGGCCTTCTTTATGCAACTCCTTCCTTTCCCCAAGTGACCATGGGCTGTGACCATATGCTTTCGGCGGTCGCGAATATGAAAGGGATAATCTTTGCTGATTGAAATTGCAATGAGCGATATGCCGAGAAGGCTTGATCTGGCACCACGTGTCCCTCTAGATCTGACGGCTCTTAACTCTCCCGGCGATACTGTGGGCCCCGGTCCAGGATTCTCCCGGCACCTCACCCATCGAAAAATAACAAAGCTGCTCTTTGCTTGTTGGAGTCGCGATGGGCGAAGCACCGAGATGGCGCTATTTGTTTCCAGGTGTTCCCTCTGGATGGATGGCTGAAAATACTTCGTGATATCGCGGGCCCCACCTTCTATGATTTCAATGCTATCAGGGTTCGGGGTTTCGCGATGTTGAACAACATGAAACTATCGCCCTACGAACTCCCGACCACCGAAACACCGACGTGGCCAGATCTTGCGACACGCGTCCTTAGGATGAATAGCTAAGACTTTTCCATAATCATAAGCACCCCTCCCCCAGACCTGTTCCTTTATGACCAGATGCCAAAACCATGGGCCCGGTCCTGGGCGCTATCGACAATTCGGGGTTTGAGGTTTCGAAAGGTGAAGAAACAAGGAATTTTACCCCTTGAACTCCCGAATGCCGATATGTCAGTGTGACTAGATCCTGTGTCGCGCATCACTGGATCGGACGACCCAGATTCAGCCTTGAAAAACAAGGGCTTTCTTTGGTGCTATATGTCAGGTACCTTGGTAACCCCGAGATCCTGATGACTGTTGATCTACTTCGTGGATGGATCTCGGCTGAAGACATCAAAACCTTGCCCACTCGCTTGACTCGTATCTAGAAAGTTGGCCCTTCCGCTGCTGCACTTGGGCATTTCGTGTGCAATCTACAGCCCTGGGTGCTTCTGAGCCAAGTGACAAAAATAATCGCTAACATTAGGCTCCATGGGGGATAGAGTCGTCCCTGCAATGCTCTAAGAACTCCTTTTGCAGCTTCAGTGCCTTATCCATTGGGCTATGGAGTCATTTATTAGACCAAAAATATGCAACAAGAAACTAAACAAAGAACTAAAGGACAATATTTACAAACAAGGGAGCCGTCTGAGGCTCAAATAAAACATTTCTTTAGAAAATGCCCATTCACTGGGCTGCTGAAAACCTCTTTACCCTCCATATCTCGCAACCCATACGTGTTGTTAGAGAAAACCTCAGAGATTTTGAAGGGGCCAATCCAAAGGGCATCAAACTTACTGTGTTTGCCTTTATCCTGCCTGGGGGCGTCCCACTTGAGTACCAAATCCCCGATCTCGAACTTTTTCTTCCTGACCTTCTTGTTGAAAGCCTGCCTAATATTTTCCTGGTGATTATGGGCTGCGGTCCTCAGCTGCTCTTTGATCTGCTGCACTTCTACTATCTGATGAATCCTCTTGATCATATGGTCTATTTCTCCCTCATAGTCTTGAAAGAATTTCGCCACAGGTAAGGCAAGCTGGGTAGGAAAAACCGCCTCTGCTTCGTAGACTAGCTGAAAAGGTGAAGTGCCCAAAGATTTCTTTGTTGTCACACGATCAGCCCATAGAGAAAACTTCAACTTTGAATCCCAAGCCCTTTTGTTGGCTTTCAACAACCTTTTGATGATCCTTATTAGGCTTTTGTTGGAGGACTCTGCTAAACCATTGCCCTGGGGATAGTAGGGGCTGGAGTGAATTAATGAGATTTGGAACTGCTCACAAAAATTAATCAGAGGCTCAGACTTGAAATAATCATCATTATCGGTGACGATCCTGCTGGGACAGCCAAATCTGGCTATGATATCCTCCAGGAAGCTGATAATTACTTTGTGTGATACGCTTCTGGTGGGGACAGCTTCTATCCACTTGGTGAAATAATCTGTTGCTTTCAGGATCCATCTGTGTTGACCGCTTGAGGGAGGATGAATTTCTCCAATGAAGTCCATCTCCCACTACTGAAAAGGTGCTGGAGATACTATAGGCTTCAATGGCAGCGATTTGAGTTGTTGCTTTCCTGAGAACTTTTGGCATTTGATGCAAGCTCTCGTTCTTCTGCAGACATCAGCGAATAAAGTAGGCCAGTAATATCCAACCCTGAGGATCTTATGAGCTGTGGTCTTCCAGAAATGATGCCCCCCACAAATTCCTTCATGGAAATCAAACATAACTTTTTGGGCTTCTGATGGGTTTAAACATCTCAGCAGCATCCCCAAAGGATCTCTCCAGTACAAAACTTTCTCAACGAGACAGTACCTGACCGCCTTGAGCTTTAAAGCTCTTGCCCTGCTTTTACCCATTCCATCCAGAGGCTTAAGTTCCTACAGAAAGTACAGAATGTCACGATACCAGGCACAATCTGCCAATGATAAGCCATCTTGAGAGCATTGGCTGGACAGCTCAGCTTGCTGAGTTTCTGAGCGAGTGTTGAGGAAATTGACTCCCAAAGCTTCACAATTGGATTCAGCCAGTAGCTTGGCTAGACCTTGCCCCTTTACCAACTTGGTGGGCTTTATTTCCAAGTCAAATTCCAAAATTTTTGCTATCCATTTTCCTCTTCTCCCATCTATGTCTGGCTATACAAGAATGTCCTTTACGGATGCTGAAGGAACGTATGCTGTCACCTTCGAATGCAAGACGTAGATCTTGAAAGCTTTGAGGGCTTTCACTAAGGCATAGGCCTGCTTCTCCATGATCTCATACCTAGTCTCCACATCTCTTAATGCCTTGTTGAAGAAAGCGATGGGTTGCTCATGCCCCTTCTCGTTTTTCTGTAACAAGACCGCTGCTACTGTATCAAAAGAAGCAAAGGAGAAAATTAGAAATTCTTTGGAATAGTCGGGACTGATCAGCACAGGTGTCTCAGTCAATGCCCTTTTTATTTGGTCAAAAGATGCCCTGGGCTCAATGGTCTATTTCACCTCGTTTCCCTTCCTGAGCATGGTGGTGATGTTTTTCACTAGCTCAGCAAAATTTGAGACAAACCTCCTTAGAAAGTTAATTTTCCCCAAAAAGGCCTGAACCTCTTTTTTAGACCTAGGAAGTGATAAGGTTTGAATTGCCTCCACTCTGCTGGGATCAATTCTCACTCCCTATGCTGATACTATATGGCCCAACAACTTCCCTTCCTGCATAACAAACAAATATTTCTTGGGGTTTAGGGACAGACCGAACCTCCAACATTTCATGAAAACTTTCTTCAAGTGGCGGCGGTGCTCCTTGTCTGAGCTGGAGAAGACCGTGATGTCATCGAGATAGATCACCACGAACCTATCCTTCTCCCCGATGAAGGCTATATCCATGGCTCGCTGAAAAGTTTCTCCTGCATTCATTAGTCCAAATGGCATTTTGGCATACATGAATGTGCCCCAAGGAGTGGTGAAGGTTGTCTTCTCCCGGTCCTCAGGCATGACCGATATCTGATTATAGCCATAAAAACCGTCAATCATGGAAATCCTAAATGCACCGGTTACCCTTTGCAATATGTGCTCCATGTTGGGCAGGGGATAATTGTCTTTCCTTGAGTTCCTGTTCAGATTTCTGAAGTCAACACAAAGCCTGATTTCTCCACTTTTCTTCCTTACGAGAACCAAATTGGCTACCCATTCGGAATATCTCAAGGGGACAATGATCTCGGCTTCTAACAACTTCTTCACTTCTTTCTCCATGACAGGGAGCAACATAGGGTTTATCTGTCTTAGCTTCTGCCTGAATGGCTTAGCTTCTTCCTTTAGTGGGATATTGTGTTCAATGATGGATGTATCATACGTTTTGAGGTCTTCGTATGTCCATGCAAACACGTCAGCAAATTCTTTCAGCAACTCAGTATATTCGGCCCTCTGCTCTGTGGTTATACTGCTTGACAATTTGGCAAACTTGGGCTCCTCCGGTGTGCCAACGTT
>JASDQU010026294.1:1885-22006 GCA_032191745.1 Picea mariana
ATACCACCAGAAACAACATGATGTATACTATCCATCCATGGGTGTTGTATCTGCATGTGCATTTTCCTTCATGTCCAAATACCTTCATCAATCTTGCGGTCCAAAACCCATGACTAAGGTTGACATCAATGACAAAAACCAATCTTCCAACAGACTCCACCAAGCCCTTCCTTGCATGCATCAGTTCACACCACAAAATATTCTTCTAGATATGAAATCTTCAATATTGGCACACTGGTCAATATGTATTTCAACGGTTGAAATCTCTTTTCACACTTGGGATTCCATTCAAATTTCATGCCCTTCTTTTGCAAAGAAGTAATTATGCTTGCAATCTTAAGAAACCTTTTATGAATATTCGGTAATAACCAGAAAGACCCATGAATGATCTAACCTCAATGAAATTTCTTGGTGTTGGACATCCTCTAATGGCCTCTATATTCTCAGGATCAATCATTATGCCTTCTATTAAAATCATATTCCCTAAGTAGTGAATCTTCTTTTGATAAAAGATGCACTTACATAGCTTAGCATACAATTTATGCTCTCTTAAAACTCGAAAAACTATTCTTAAATGTTTCTCATGTTCCTCTTATATATTTAAATATATGAATATATCATCTAGGAACACAATTACAAACTTGTCCAAGTATTCCATGAACACTCCATTCATTATACACATAAAACCAGTCAAGGCATTTGATAGTCCAAATGGTACTATTGTGAATTCATAATGCCCATATATTGTTTTGGATGTTCCCATGTTAATTTCTCCTCCATTTACTCTCACTTGAAGATAGCCTGATCTCAAGTCAATCTTGAAAAAGATCCTTGCACCATTCAACTGATCAAATAAGTCATCAATCCTTGACAAAGGATATTTATTCTTTATGGTGACCTTATTTAGTTGTCTGAAATCAATACACATCCTTAAGGTTCCATCTTTATTCTTCGCAAAAAGAACTGGGGAACCCCAAGGTCACACACTTGGGCGTATATAACCCTTATTTAACAAATCTTAAAGTTTCATCTGCAACTTTTTCAACTCTTGTGTGCCCATTTTCTATGGTGTCTTGGACACTGGGGCAACTCTTGGCACCAAATAAATAGAGAAATCAATGTCTCTCTTTGATGGAATTCTCCAAAAACATACTCAAAATAGTTGAAGACTAGATGGAGTTCAATTCATTCCACCTTATCTTTAGATACCTCTTCCATATGGGATACAAAAATCTAACATCCCTTCCTAAAATTATTTTTCAATTGCATAGCTGAAATTTCTCTAACAACTTCAACTCTTGGAATGTCTTGAATATTTCCTTGCTTCTCTTATTTATCAAGACATGTGATTGTATTCTTGTAACAATATAGGATAACATGTTTTTTTTCCAACTAATCCATTCCAATTAATAGTCATATGAACCCAATGGTATGATTTTCACATCTACCTTAAACCTTTGTGTTGAATCCATTCATGTCTATTAGACAATATTTAAATGTTGTTTGTGGAGACTGATTATCTTCCTGATTCAAAGGTCTTGTTTCAACTGTGTTTGGACTCCATTAATTGATGGGGGGTTGTGTCGGGGCTTATTCCCATACATTTGGAGCAAGGGGGTGGCAACACTTTATGGAGCCCCCACTGGCAGGGGTTCGAGGGAAGTGTCCCCGAAGAGAGTTTTTGGGAAAATTGCCTTGTAAAATATTATAATTTCATAGTCAATCTGGACAGTTCATTATAAGGTTGCAAATTTGACAGTATAATTTATGTTAGATTTTTTTTCCCTAGAAGGCAACCTTCTTTTATGAGGGAATTGTATTGGGACTATGCATGTGAGTGAATATTGTATTCTGAGAGAGGATATGGTGAGAGAAGGAAGAGGAAGTTACATCAGGTAAGTTGTAGGTTGTATCCCTTCATTTGTTGGATAATAATAAAGGAAGGACCTACAAATTTCTGTGGTGGACGTAGCTCAAATTGGGTGAACCACGCATATCTGTGTCTCTATTGTATTGTGTATCTTCTATGTTTTATTTCTGCATTTGTTTTATTTTATTTCTTTTCGGTCCTATTTTTTTTAACAACTGGTATCAGAGTGAAAGGTATCTCATAGAAAAATAGGGTTCTTGCTTCAAGTGGGAGCAATGGCAGAAGATGGAAAGTTTAAGGTTGAGAAATTTAACGACCAAAACTACTAGTTAGTGAAGATGCAAATGGAAGACTATATATATGAAAATGATATTTTCCTATTGTTGGGAAGAAAATAAAAGCAGTTGGAAAGTATGAAGGATGAAGAATGAGAGATTCTTGACAGAAAAGCACTGGGAATGATAAGACTGTGTCTGGCAGCGTCGATGACTTTCAATATTTCAAAGGAAATGACAATGAAGGATCTAATGAAGGCATTGGATAAACTATATGAAAAACCCTCAGCCTCCAATAAAGTATTTATAATGAAGCGATTATTTAATACGATGATGTCAGAAGGTGGGTCTTTTGCCGACCATTTAAATTAATTTCATACAGTTACTAATCAACTAAGTTTTGTAAAAGTGGACTTTGATGATGAGGTTATGGCTTTTCTAATATTGTGCTCATTTCCAGAAAGATGGAACGGCTTGGTCATGGTTGTAAGTAACGATGCCTCTATTTCAAAACTCTGAAATTTGATGATGTTGTTGGTGTTATCCTTAGCGAGGAAATGTGATGGAAAAGCACAAGTGAGGCATCAAATAATGTGTTGACCATGTAGAACATGGGAAGAAAAAAGGATAGAGGAAAGAGCTGAGGGAACCACTGGAATTCTAGGAAAGGAAGATCCAAATCCATACTTGGAAAGATAGAGTGTTGAAATTGTGGGAAGAAAGGACATCTAAAGAAAGACTTCAAAGCTCCAAAGAAATAAAGATATGTACAACAAGAGAAAAATCAAGAAGAAAATGTAACATGTGATGTGTTACAATATGATTTGATTCTTTCTTTAGATATTAATTCTAAATCTTGGGTAGTATATTTAGGGGTTTCATTTCATGCCACACCCCATAGAAAATATTTCCAATATTATGTTCAAGGTGATTTTGGACAAGTTTATCTGGGTGATGATGAACCATGTCAAATTGTTGGAATGGGTAAGGTACAAATAAATCAAAAGAATGGAAACCAATGGTTACTAAAAGAGGTGAGACATATACCAGATCTCAAAAGAAATCTAATTTCAACAAGACAATTGGCAAGTGAAGGTTGTATATCTACATTTACAGATAAGGTGTGGAGGGTCATTAAAGGATCATTGCTAATGACAAAAGGAGAGAGTAGGTACATTGTATTTATGTACTGGTAATGCCAACTCTTCAATCTCTTTAGCTTATGCAGGTGTGGATACAACATTGTGGAATCATAGGCTTGGACAAATGAGTAAGAAGGGGATGCAGATACTTCACAAAAGGAATTTTTTTCCATATCTTAAACAAGTTGATTTGGATTTTTGTGAACACTGTGTTTATGGAAAATAGAAGAGAGCCAAATTTATCAGGATTGGAAAGGAAAAGAAGAGTGAAAATTTAGATCCTGTGCATACAAATGTATGGGGACCAACTCCGGTATCATCTCTTGGTGGATCTTATCATTATGTTACTTTTATTGATAATATAACTAGAAAAACTTGGGTTTATTACATTCAAAAAAAATCTGATGTTTTTGACACTTTTAAGAAATGGAAATCTTTGGTTGAAAATGAGATAGGAAGAAGGTTGAAGTGTATCATATTAGAAAATGGAGGTGAATACTGCAACAAGGAGTTTGATGATTTATTGTTCATTGTTGGTGTTTATATGATTCCCAGATCTGATAGTTATTGCCTTATGATTAATAACAAGATTCACTTTCATACATCAGTTATCATAGAATAAATATACACTAAAAATACCAACTATAACAATAAAAAGGAAATAAAAATATTTATAAATATTAACCATGAAAAGTAGACACAAGAACACAAGATTTTATCCAGGGAAACCCAACCTTGGGAGAAAACCCAACAACCTTTCTATAGAATAATTTAGTCCAAGATATTACCAATACATCACCATTAATAGCCAAAATACTATACAAAGAAGATCCTCCCCGAGGCTATCATCACCAAAACCTAGTGCCTCAATAAGATGACCAATAATAACCAAGAAAGAGCTTCTCCAAGTGTGGCACACTCTCCAATATAACTAGAAACCCATAAATAACAAAATTACCAAAAACTGCAGTTGCAACTTCCTTATGCACACTGTAGAAGGAGTTGTTTTACTGTACAAATGAAATGAGCCATTCTTGTATTTATACTAATCTGGGCACCATTCTAGGGCTGACTTATTATTTATGGGTCTTCAATTACATTATTATTTTCTTGCAGGGCCGACTTCTCTTCTTGGGTCTCCAACTTCTTCTCGGGGCTTTTGTAATGGTGTAGATGGGTCTTCTTATAATTTATTGTGGAGAATGACTACCCAAAGTTTCAAATATCCAACACTCTCTATCAACAAGGGAGATATTATCCATACTTGGATTTCTTATGTCATAGAAAGGTTGTCTTCATGAGCCATGTTAATGTGCCATCTCTACACATGCATTCCATCCTAGAATATGCATGTGATAACATATTGATTCCATCCACTCCTTGTCAGGATAAGGAATATACTTGGGCCATTCACCACTAGAAAATCCCCTTGGATGAATGAATCATTTACCCTTGGTCACCACTGATGGAGCCACCTACTCCACCCTAACAATCTCCATGTGGAACACTCTATATCCCACAAAAGTATCTTTCTTTTAAGAAGATTTTAACTTTGTCTTCTTCACCTTCGGTATATGGATGTATATTGTCATGTATACAACTCCATATGTGGACAACCTATTTCATGTCTTAAACTAGAGACCATATAATATGTTGCCTCCTACAACTGTCACTATAGTTCCCACTCATACCTATCAAATGTGACCTTCCTGAAACAAGCACAATAACAAAAATAGAAGACAAGAACAATATTCTTATGATAAGGAAATAGGAACAAGAATAAAAAATGGGAAATAGAAAAAACACTTTTCCATTGTTGTTATCAATCATTCCTATGTGGTAACCTTCCTAGAACAAAACAAGAATACAAGACAATAGAAACATGTTTCTAGTGTTGTGACCTCCATAGTAACCTTCCCGGGACAAAGACAACAACCAAGAACATCTCCTAGAAGAGATCAATTTATATCTTGCAAACAAGTGAATCATAAGTACTAAATAGTGAGCATTTATATAATGATTATTGTACTAACAATATTCAAAAAAACTGATAGAAAAAAGGAACTCAACAGTAATAGAAATCTAAAGACCGATGTCCTAGTTACAATATTTATTTAAAATGCAACAATACAAAAATATCAAACCTGATATGCAAACCCGGAGTCTTAATTGCTAGGGAGGGTGTGGTATTCCTTTGAATGCACTATATCTAGGATCCCTTTGTCACTTCTTGGATAAATATCCTTTTTTCAAGTGTACATATCCTGCAAAAACCCTCATAATGTAACTTATATACAAGTGCGTACCTATGAAATTTGTAGCACCATCCAACTTGTGTTCTAATCTCAAGGTTTGCAGAACTGGAAACTGGCAACTGTAACTGCAACTATAACTGGATACTGCAATTGCAACTGTAACTGGCAACTGCACCTCCAACTATAACTGACAACTGAAAATACAACTACAACTGATAACTGTAATGAGAAATTTCAACTTTCACCAAGTTGTATTCTGAGACCACAAAGAGGTGCCCTAGGCTAGGGAAAGATGATCCTTGGAAAAACTAAACTCAACGTCCTCCAATAAGTTGCTCAATGAGCTTGAAAAGTTCAAGTATGTGCAATGACAAACATAAACTCTGCATTGGAAATATTTCAACTAGCTATGATAACATGTGGGTGTTTATATGATTCTTAGATCTGATAGCTATTTCCTTATGATTAATAACAAGATACACTTTCATACATCAATTATCATAGAATAACTATACACTGAAAATATCAACTATAACAATGCAGGGGAAATAACAAGATCTATAAATTTAACCATGCACAATAGACACAACAACACAAGAGTTTATCCTAGGAAACCCAACCTTGGGAGAAAACCCAACAACCTTTCTATAGAAGAATTCAATCCAAGATATTACCAGCACATCACCGTCAATAGCCAAAATATCATACAGAGAAGATCCTCCCAAAGGATAGCATCACCAAGACCTAGCGCCTCAATAAGATGACCAAGAATAACCAAGAAAGAGCTTCTCCAAGTGTGGCACACTCTCCAAGATAAATAGAAACCCAAAAATAGTGAAATTACCAAAAAATGCAGCTGTAACTACCTTGTGCACACTGTAGAAGGAGTTGTTTGAATATACAAATGAAATGAGCAAGTCCTCTATTTATACTAATATGGGTGCCATTCTGGGGCTGACTTCTTATATATGGGTCCTCAATTACTTTATTATTTTCTTGTGGGGCTGACTTCTCTTCCTGGGGCTTCTGTAATGGTGTAGATGGGTCTTCTTATACTTTATTGTGGAGAATGACTGCCCGAAGTTGCAAATCTCTAACATTCATACCATTATATTTGTAGAGATAAGACAGTTCCAAGAACACCACAAGAAAATGGTGTGTCGAAAAAGAAGAACAGGACAATCATGGAACATGCAAGGAGTATGATATTGCATGTTGGGTTTCCCTTACAATTCTGGGCAGATGTTGTAGATATTATTGTTTAGTTAATAAATAAAGGGCCTTCAATCTCCTTGGATGGAGGAATTCTAGAGGAGGCATGAACACATAAAAATGTAAACCAATCATTTCTGAATACTTTCGGTTGTGCAACATTTTTCCATATTAGTAAAGAAAATAGAACACAACTTAAGGAAAAATCCAAGAAGTGTGCCTTTATTGGATATGGTGTTAATGATTTTGGTTATCTCCTATGGGATTATGAAAATAATAAATTCATTAGGACTAGAGATGTGGTATTCAATGAAAAGGTCATGTGTAGAGATCAGTTGCAGGGAAAGAAACATGAAAATGAAAACAAAAAATACATAGTGCTTAATGAAATCAAAGAAAATTAAATTCCAAAGGTACTAGAAAATAAAAATGTACAACAACAGGAGCAACAGGCACCTCAAACTCCTGCAAGTGTTGTTAGAATATCTACCAGGTTAAGTAGACCCCCTAAACTCTCCTTCATTTTATTATTTATTATTGTCTGACTTTGGTAAACCAAAAATTTATGAAGAGGCAATGCAGGTAGACAGTAAAAAGAAGTGGGAGTAGGGCATGAAAGAGGAAATGGATTCCTTAGTAAATAACCAAACTTGGGAATTGGTTCAGTTTCCTGTAGGAAAAAGAGCATTGGAGAATAAATGGATTTATAGGTTGAAGGAAGAATATGGAGGAAAAAAAGGATACAAGGCTAGACTTGTTGTAAAGGGGTTTGCATAAAAAAAAGGTATATATTTTTATGAAATATTTTCTCCTAGTGTTAAAATGACTTCAATTAGGAATATTTTAAGTCTTGTGGCAATAGAAGATTTGAATCTTGAACAGTTATATGTAAAAACAATTTTTTTCCATGGGGATTTGGAGGAGGAGGTTTATATGAAACAACCACAGGGGTATGAGGTCAAAGGGAAGGAGAATTTGGTATGCAAGTTGAAGAAGAGCTTGTATGGCCTAAAGAATTCTCTAAGGAAGTGACATTTGAATTTTGACTGGTTTATGGCAAAATAAGGTTATATTAGATGTCATTCTAATCACTGTGTTTATTTTAAGAGGCTATAAAATTGAATTTATATTATCTTGCTATTGTATGTAGATGACATGCTTGTTGCAGGGTCTAACATACATGATATAAACGTGCTCAAAAAGAAATTAGCTAATTCATTTGAGATGATGGATTTGGGTGTTGCAAAGAAAGTCCTTGGTATTATAATAACAAGAGATAGGAAAAATTGCAAATTGACATTGTATCAGGGTGAGTACATAAATAAGGTGTTGGAGAGGTTTAGAATGTAGAATGAAAAACCAGATAGTACACCTTTGGCCAGCCATTTCAATTTAACCAAAGAAATGTGTCCCAGGACACAAGAGTAGATAGAATACATGTCCAGGGTCCCTTATTCATCGACAATTGGCAGCTTGATGTATGTTATGGTGTGCACAAGACCACATATTGCACATGCAGTGGGAGTTGTGAGTAGGTATATGAAAAATCCAGGTAAAGAACATTGGGAGACAACAAAGTGGATTCTCATATATTTGAGAGGTATTTCTACTCATGCATTATGTTTTGGAGGTTAAAAAATTATTCTATAGGGATATGTTGATTCAAATATGCCAAGTGATTAAGATAGCAGGAGAAGCACCACATGGTATGTTTTTGTTGTAGGTGGAACAACAGTAAGTTGGATTTTGAAACTGCAAAAGGTTGTTTCACTTTCAACAATGAAAGCATAGTATGTTGTTGCTACAAAGGCTAGTAAAGATATTATTTAGTTACAGAGGTTTATGGAGGAATTGGGATAGAAGCAGGAAAATAGTAGGTTGTACTGTGACAACGAAAGTTCCATTTGTCTTGCAAATAACTCAGAATTCGATTCTAATACTAAGCATATACATCTAAGGTACCATTTCATATGATCATTTTTTGGAAGATGGACAATTGAAGTTAGAAAAGATACATACTAGCCAGAATCCTACATACATGTTAACAAAGGTAGTACCCAGGTAGAAACTGATTTCTTACTCAGTTTCAATTGTCCTTCGGGAATGAGGGTAAATATGATAAATTTTCCAGGTCCAAGATGGATCATAGTCCAACAGGTACAAAAATAGTGGATTTGTTGTGATCAATCTCCAATTGGGATATTGTTGGTTGTGGAGCTTGATTATCTTCCTAATTCATAGGTCTTGTTTCATCTACGTTTGGACCCCATTATCTGATAGGGAGTTGTGGGGGGGAATTACCCCCTCACATATGGAGTAGGGGGGTCTAGAGTTGGGGGCGACGACACTTTATGGAGTCCCCCCTGAAAGGGGTTCGGGGGAAGTGCCCCTGAAGAGAAGTTTTTGGAAAAATTCCTTGTAAAATATAATAATTTTGTATTCAATATGGATCGTTCATTATAAGGTTGCAGATGTGATAGAAGAAGTTATGTTAGGATTCTTTTCCCTAGAAGGAAACCCTATTTTATGAGGGAATTGTATTGTGGTTGTGTATGTGAGTGAATATTGTATTTTAATAGAGGAGTCTGTGAGAGAAAGAAGAGGAAGTTACAACTGGTATGTTGTAGGTTGTATCCCTTCATTTGCTAGATAATAATAAAAGAAGGTCTTGGAAGTTTCTCTGGTGGACGTAGCCCACAGTGGGTGAAAAACCTATATATGTGTCTCTATTGTATTCTGTATCTTCTTTGTTTTATTTATATATTCATTTTATTTTATTTCTTCGGGATCCTATTTTTTCTAACATTAACTAGCTCATTGATTTTCCTTTTAGCCCCTATGACTAATTGAACTAACCAAGATTTTTGATGCTTATTCCTATGCAAGTGAAATATTTCAACAATTTTAGAGTTTATGTAACTATGGATATCTCCAAAATCAATTAAAATTTCTATGGGATGACTATCAATCTTACCTTCCACTTCAATCACTGGGGATTGATATTTTTCTTGCTTGTTGTCCAAGACTACATAAATCCTTGGCATGTTCCCTCCCATATATTCCATTGTTTCAAATTCCTGAATGTTTTGGAAAATCCTTCTTCTTTCTCTTTTGTTAGGGAATTCTCTATATAAGTTATTTCCCTCGCATCCACAACATTGTACAGGATGCTACCTTGGCGTTTTCCCAAATGAATCTGCAGTCTTGTGCTCATTTTGGATTGAATAACCTTGTTGATTTTCTTGGGATTTTTTCTTCAAAAAGGGTGGCTTAAAACCTTTATACCTTTGATCATTTTTACCCTTCATATTGTCATTCCAAGCTTTTTGGAAAACTAGCCTTCCTCTGCTTTGCTCATAAATATGCATTGATCTCTTTATGTATTCCTCCAAAATCCAAGGGTTATCATATTGTATCTTGTCACTATAGAAGGAAGGTAAACCACTCAAAAACCTTTGAATTTTGATCTTCTCATCCTTTATGAAGTCAACATACTTCAACAATTCAAATAGTCTCTTCTCACATTCATCCATTGCCATGCTTCCCAACTTGAGTTCAAATAAATATTTCATCTTCCTTTCATAGTAATGCTTGGAAAAATATTTCTCTTGGAAATATTCTTTGAACTACCTCCATGATATCTTATTCTCATCAAGGTGCTTTGATTTCTTAAGCTGATCCCACCACATGGATTCCTTTCCTTGCAAGTGGTAGGTTGCAATTATAGCTTCTACCCTTGAGGGGTAATAATTAAGCAAGAAATAGTTATTCATTTCCTTTCCTTTCAAGTGGTAAGTTGTAATTCTAGCTTCTACCCTTGAGGGGTAATAATGCAGCTAGAAATAATTATTCATTTCCAATAGCCAGACCTCGAGCTCTTCTACGTTCTTGTTCTCACCATTGAAAGTTGGTGGCTTAATTTTCCTGAGTTCACCTTGCAATATGGTTTCCTTAGGCATTCTCCTGTACCTCTAGATGGGAGACACATTTGGGCTTCTACTTGGACCTGAACATGCATGAATTCTTCTGGTGCATTTCCTTGGAGAATGATGGTTCCTTCTCATGATTCTTGACTACCTTTTATTCCCATGATCATCCCTTCTGCTATGGAATCTGGATATTTTCACTTATCTAAAAATAACTTATTGCTTGGTGCTAGAGTCTTTGTTAAATTTCCACTGCAACATATTCATAATTTGAAGTGTTTCTTCCCGATCCTTCATAATCCTTTCATTATCTTCTCTATCACTTTGCACTTATCTATGCAAACTTCTCATAGTTATAAGCTCCTACCTGTCGCTTATTCCATTAGAATTTGTCTCAACATTTCCCTTGCTGACATGCAGACCTATGATCTCCTCCTCATGAATGTAATATCCCTTTTCATCTTCCATAAATCCATTCCTCATATAAGAAGCAAAGTTGTTTTCCTGTACCTCTAATTTTGCAAGAATGTGCATGTAATAATTATTGTTAGAACATGCATACTATTAAACATTTCATTAACTAGATTACAGGGTATTCTTCATCTAATTTTATGAAGAACATAATTTACCAATTCAAAATATGATTCCTTAGACACATTCCTCTCTGAAACATATCTCCAACAACTATACTCATGCCTTATTTTGATTTATGAGTGAAAAGTTATGGTCTAGATAAGTTTAGACTATTTTCCCATTTTATGTTAAGAAACAAATATCAATATAGCATAGAAAAACCTCAAAATAAGTACTCAACACCTTGAAAAAGAGAGAATTTTAGATAATATGCCTCTTCAAGGGGGCAACCTCCTTTTACCCCACATAAATGTTCAAGTACAAGATGATTCCAAATTAAAATGTCTCCTTGGTATATATAGGAGACTAGGAGGTATAATTACAACTAATGGAATAAAGACGACATAGATAAAATAACATTACTAATGTAACATGCCCCAATTAACGGGTAATGAGCCAATATTAAGGCTTAACATGCCCTTCCCCTTGAGACAAGTGTTGTCTGCAATGCTTGAGTAACTCTATATGCTTCTCTATAAAAGAATCATCTTCCCAAGTGGAATCTCCAGCCGGTACTTTCCTCCATTTAATGAGATACTCTGAAATGGATCTATTCCTCAGCTGGTGAACTCTTGTGTCAGTGATGGCTTCAAGCTCTAATATGATTTTTCCTTCCTCATCAAGTTCTAGCAATATAGTTTGAACTCGGATCTTGTCACCTATAACCTTCTATAAGTATGAAACATGGAAAATTGGGTGTACTCATGAAGATGCAGGCAACTCCAATTTGTATGCCATAGTACCAATATTTTGCAACACCTTATAAGGGCCATAGTAATTTGGTGATAATTTATTATCCTTTTTGGCTTGCTTGAGGGACATCTGTTTGTATGGTTTTAATCTTAAAAACACCCAATCCCCTACTTCGAAAATTCTTTCACTACGATGTTGATCTACTTGTTGTTTCATGTGATTTTGTGTCATGGTTAGGTTGTCTGTAAAATCCCGCTCTGGCACACTGAGCGAACTTATTCCTTAAGGACACTTGCTCGCAAGTGATCCAGATTATTATGCTATTAAAACTTTTGATTTTGATTATGAGGCGTTATGGGTTGATGACATGTTGTTTTACTACATTGATGTAGACAGGTGCTATTGACTCGGTTTTACTGAGTGTGTAGGGTTTTGGACCTCGAGGATGTAGAGGCATTAATGAAACCCCTTGGACTCTAGATTGAGTTAGGGAGTGTGCCATTGGGGTTTGATTGTTTTACTGTGATTTTAGTGCATCTGACTAGATGATATGATATGGATATGTTCTGACATGATTTGTTGATGATGCAGGTTGTCGATAGCTTGTTGACTAGACTCACATATGGAGTAAAGGGGTCATGCACGACTACTAGAGATGTTGAGGGAGAGGTGTGGACAATAGCCCTGCCACAGCCTACTAGCACTCATGCCATGGCTCGAACTGTAGGTTAATGATTACCTAGTTTGAGAGGACCCACAATGTTGTGAGGGAAGACTGCGATAGTCGCTCACGATGATTCTAAGGGGTGTGCAATAAGGTGGGGGCCTTATTCCTTAGAGGCCCTTAGTCTCCCACAACTTCACCTACCGGAGTATTGACTCCAAGGGTTATTGATGTCTACCAAGTCAGTCAAGAGGCGAGTGGAACCCTTGGAGAATGTGGTGCATCTTGAAGGGCACGTTGTGCAAGAAAAATGGAGAGTGGCAAGTGGCAAACTTGGAGCACGTAGTGCGTCCTGAAGGGCACATCGCGCAAGGGAACAAATGAGGCGAGTGGCACCCTTGGAGCACCTAGTGCATCCTGAAGGGCATGTCGCGTTGTTGAGGATAGAGGAATGAACCTAGATGGCCTTAGGACAAATAACGTGTTAAGAAATTTTAAAAACAATTTCCCTAATTAAATGTCGCCCTGTAAGAAAATTTAAGGTTTAAGTCTAAACTATGCTAGTGGTAAAATTTTATCTCTTTATAAAAAAATAGCAATAATAATAATAAAAATAAAAAAACCACATAAATAATAATTATGAACTTAGTTAAATCTTGTAACACGAATGGAATAAGAAATTTAATTTATTCATATATATATATATATATATATATATATATATATATATATATATATATATCTGTTGGAATAAAATTTAAAAGAAAAAGGGGAATTAATGGTTTTATTATTTGATAATTTCAAAATATTAATTAAATGAGAAAAGGGAAAAAGGGTTAATTTCCACACTTGCCTTTTTGAGTTCTAATTAAAAAGGGGAAAGAGGGAAAATCTAAAAATTTAGCAAACTAGGAAAAGAGGTAAACATAAAAAAGGGGAAACATAAGAGAAAAAGTGGAAATTCAGACTTAGAAAAAGTATCTACCATTTAAGAGATTTCTAATTTAAATTGAACAAACAAGTTAATAAAAAGGAAAGTGATTAAAACCTGTAAGAGATTTTGGGGACACCTAGGAGTGATTCTAGGAGTAACTCCAGGTGGGTAAGGGAAATAAAGATAATTAATTAATTAAATAAGTTAGTTTATGAGGACGGAAGGGGATGGGTGACACTTGTACGGGGAGAATTTTTTAGGAAATTAATTATAAAAACTTAACCGAAAGAGAATTTTTGGAAAGTAAGAAACCACGAAACTCTATATAATGAAGGGAGGTAATGGAAGTTGGGGATCTTTTGTTTGCATAACGTTATGCTGCAGAAATATCTACTTGACTAATTTACTTGTGGGAGTTGGGATACCCATCTCGGAGAGGAGAAGTAGCTCGGCCTTGCGAGGCGAGGTGGGAGCCAGTCGTAATCTTTGGATAGAGTGTGTGGCCCCTTTGCGACTCGGGGTGCTAAGGGGGAAGAAGAGTACCCCTAGCATTGGTTGGGAGGTACCAGTGAAGTCTCGCTAGTCGGCAAGCGGGAGTTGCACGGAGTGCTCGGGACGTCCACTCAAAGAAGGCGATCAGGAAATGGTATGCTTTGTTCAATTATATGGTAGATCGTTGTAGGATTTATGATTTGGACCTGCATGTTTATTTTTGGGGTAGGTAACAGGTTGTCTAGATTTAGGACTAAATTTTTTATGGCCTAGCTGATTGATTGATTGGTTTCCCATGACCTTCGTTTCCCCACATGTCATGACCTCTCTGTGGTGTTGATTGTGACCATATTAGTTGTTTTTCCTTTCATCCCTAGCTACTCAGTCCTCGCCTGAGCAGTCGGCCAAGATCCTGATCTACGGTCGTCGCCTTAGCGTTAAAATACCTATGAATCTCAACGCCCTGTTTTTCTGTGTGACGATGATGAACCAAAGGATGAACCCATTAGTTGTCTACCTCTATTTTTGTCCCTGGGAAGTTGTTGTCTAGGGCCTTGATGTGTTTTACTAACCCTGCAATTTTTGTTGTTGGCATAGCCTTTCTTTCCACTGTGTGTCTTATACATTGCTGGAATTTCTCTATGTTGGGCGGATAAAGTCTCTGTGATACTTTCAATGGCTTCCCATGGGATCCTTGCACTTCTCTTACCGTTCTGTGCATTTTTACATTCTTGACTGTGTTTTTGGGAGCGATGGATAAAAATTTACACTGCATTTATGTATTGATGGATAATTTAGCTCTGCGCTTGTAATTCTGTTGGCCAACTATTAATAGTTCTTTGAAATTCTAATGTATGGAGTCGGCAAATTTATACTCTACTCTTTGGATGGCGTTTTTAAGAAAAAGAAACCTTAGCAAATTGTTTGTTAGATTATTAGTATCTCTGCAAAATTGACGGTGTAAACCAGCGTCCTTCAACATTTATCTGCATGTATTTATCAGTGAAATTGAAGAGTTCTTTATCACTGTACACAACGTATCTTATCACTAAATTTTAAGCGTGTTTTTTTTTTCACTGAAATCCCCAACGCTTTTATCACAGAATTTGCAGGCCTTCCCAGTCTTTTACCACGAATTTATCGTAATTAGGCGATTGGAGTAACTCTTGTTATTCACTGCGAATTTTACCTTTTATTAACAACGAATTTAATGATAAAACTTAGTGTCATTCTTATGCTAAAAATCAGCGATTATGATTCAATGAAAGCGATTCTGATATTGCTATTGATACCTTGATACTGCCATTGATACTTCTAATGAGCAAATTTTTTACTACGTTTTTCTTAGACATCCTAACATCGAATTACTGATTGCACAAAAGCAATTGTACATTCTCCAATATTAACCATTTTATAATTTTTATATCTGCACTACAACAATTAGTGCTTCTGTAACATATCTGAAGTAGCGATTTATAATTGCCAGGTGTCACCCATTTATAATTTTGGTATAGTTTTTTTTTGGATCATGCGAGCTCCAAGATTAAAATAACAATAGATAAACGTGATTCAATTATCATTATTTGTGAATTTTAAATAATAACAACAATAGATAAAACGTGCTTCTATTATTATCACTGGTCAGGGAACTTTCAACACAAGGTAGATTTTGCACCCATTTCAAAGGAAAGTGTGTTGTGTAATTATATGGATGCCTCCACTGATTAAACAAACTTTAACTGGAATTAAGCACAAAACAACTATTCATGTAGCGCGCTTTCCTGTAGCGATTGATGGTATGTTGATGGTTGTCTTGACCTCGTCCCTATGCCTGTGAATGGAGACCAAGTACCTTTAATTTTGGACAGTCTCTTCATGGATGACGGTTATTCAACCCACACAATTTTGGACTCAACATCTTTTGTGGAGTCTTTTCATAGCAGGTGCAACGTTGGTCTACCACTTTTTGTTGTTAGCATTTTTTTTCTTTTCGTGACAACCTTACCCTTCCTGATTTAGTCTTAGCCTTCATGTTACTCAGACTTTTACGGCTCAGTAATGCTTTTAAAAGTAGCCTGTGAATGCCATGCATGTAGATTGCAAGTGTGGACGTGTGGTGACCTGGTGGTAGATGCATTATGACTGGGTATTGGTTTCTTTTCCAATTGGTGTTCTCAATGCTTCCTGACAACAAACCTTTTGACAAATGTCCTTATGGAAACATTTTTTACCTTTATTGCCTAGCTAATGAGGAATCCTTGAGTTGGGGCATCTTAATTGCCTCGGGGACAACGTTTACCTACAACACTTGGGAAGAGATTTCCCCACCACCTTGATTTTGACACGAATTTTTTTTGTTACCTACAGTAAATCCTGGCAGTAAAATTGATGGACTTAGCATTCAATAATTAATGTAATTTACCCAGCCTTATGGCAGCATTGATTATGGTAGCGTGTCCCTTATCTTCTACCCAACCTACTCGTTGCAATTGAATACAGAAGGATGCTTCTGATACGGGAATTATTTCCAAAGTGAAGGAACCCGTGTTCCTCGAATAGGGCTACCGAATGGAATTGTTTAGACAACTTGTGATGTATTAATACCTTTAGTGTTGTGGGACAGTGAGTGTAATTAATAGTGTTGGTGGTGTCAGAATTTCAGAATGTTTACACATAGCGGATAGTGTCATAGATTAATGTTGTTAAGAGGGCTGATTAACAGAGTTAAACATTAAACTGGGAATGATAGTAATATATTGTTCCATGGTTATTCTAGGTGGTTTTTGAGGATTAACTTGGACTTGCCAAGTTAGACAGCGAAGGCATTTACTTTATAAGCAGTTTAGCTCCTGGAGTGTGAGGTAGTTTACTCATTTAAGCGCTTTTAGATCACCCTTGACCTCTTGGAATAATGGTAACTTTTGTGCTTTTTGGTCGCTTGAGTCGGTCACCTTCATCATAATGATAACCTTCTAATAGTTCACTCCTCAACACCTAAGCATCTTGCTTAACCGATAATAGTTTTTTTTGTTGGCAAGGACATGTAATAATACGCATTTTTGTTATCGAATAATGACACCTTGCGTCTTAACGACCTGTTGTTGAGGTTGAGAGCGTAGGCGTAGACTCCTGGTCAGTTATTTTGGCTCCTAGAACATCGGTCTATCTAGAGTCCTCGGACCAGATAGGATCTATTGCGCCAAGGTTATCGACGCGTCTATCGCCTGGGGATGACATGATTCCTGATGAGAGAATCATGGTGCACCCTATTGGATAGCGGCGAATGAGAAATTGGTTGGAGTCGGTACGTGTTGTGTGAGCGTGATGAGCGATGTAAGTTATCTTAGGTGCTGGGTGGAATGCCTTCATGCGTTTGGTTAGCACGCCCAGAGTTTCTAGTCTAGTTTTCCAAGGTCAAAGTGTCGTGAGGGGTAATGGTCCCTTATCTTGTAGGTGTGCCATGTCGTGTCGGGCAGGTAGTCATTCCTCCTCATTGTCCTACACATGTGTCGGCCAGTTTCCCTAGTGCCAGTGTGCGGATTCTTAGTTGTTGTTTCCTATTCTACAGGTGTGGTGCTCGCCACCAGTTGTGTCGTCTAGTTGTAATCGTTGTCGTTGTCCTGTTTTTGTAAAACAAAAATTTCACTATTGTTTCTCTTGTAGACATAACGATAGGGTTGTTTCATATGGTATCAGAGCGGGTTCAACCCTGTGACTGTGGATCGCCAGGCTTCCCACTACAGTAAACCCATGAGTATTAACCCTTGTGTTAAGTAAAAACCTTAACGTGTTCTCATGGAGATCACATTTAGAGGGCACCCCTGAGGGTCCACAACACGCAATAGCTAGTACCATTAGCATCCTCTGAGCTCTTGAGAGATATGAGTTCTAGCATCCACAAGTGTCATGGACGATGGTGTCATCGAATCATAGTTGTAGAGAAAGGCTTGTGCTTCACACTTTGCATTTACAACCTCTAGCATGAAGGTCCACATGGTGGTCTTTCGACTAAAGGGGAGCGCTCTTTTATGGCGGAATACACTCCTACCCCTTTTGAACCTGGCCGTCAGCGACGTGTCATGGGAACTATTCAAGGAACGGTTCCAGGAGAGGCATGTTTCTGAGGAATTCGTTGAGCATCAACTCAACGAGTTCGACGAGGTAGCCACACAGTGCCTGAGTACGAGGCCCATTTTGGAGATGCTTGATATGCTCCGCACCAAGTTACCTAGAAACATAAGGTCAAGAAGTTCAAGTTTGGCATTATTGTTAGAATTCATCTTCGACTTCGGGTACTAGGAGTACTGGACTAAAGAAGGGGTGTTGGACATGTGGGGAGCCACACTACCAGCGCGACTGCCCTGTGGAGAGGACTAGAGCACCTGGATCAGTCGGACCCACTACCGTGGGAGATATGGGCAAGGCCCATCAGATTCATGTAGCTGTGAATAACCTCCAGACAGAGCACCAGTCGAATGTGCTTGAGACGACAGGTACCGTCACTGACCAGACCCTTAGTATTTTAATAGATCCCAGTGCTAACGAGAGTTTCATTTCTGGTGTAGCGCTAAAAAGGATTAAGGTAAGGGCAGTCAATTAGGATGAGTTTATATTCATAGAGATGGCCTCGAGATCCAAACAAAAAGTTGGAGGAAAGGTTACAAGCTATGTCCTTAAACTGGGAGAGTTTTTCACAAGGACCAACCTATATGTCATGATCCTAGGATCTTATGATGTTGTGATTGGTATGGATTGGTTGGAATCGCATGAGGCGATACTCAACTATAAGACAAAATAGTTGAGCTTGGTCGATGACAAGGGACATAGACGTGTGAGTGTAGGCCAGAACTAGGGATTTTCCCTGAGGTTCATCTCTTCCTTGAAACTTTGGAGGAGCATGTGCAAGGGATGCAAGCTTTATGCGATCCTTGCGTTAAAGGAGAAGGGAGTAGCGGAAAGTCTAGAACACCTTCTGGTGGTGAGAGAGTTTGCAGATGTGTTTTCAGAGGAGTTACTTGGGATGCCCCTGGAGAGGGAATTGGATTTTTCCATAGACCCAAAAACCGGGGACTGAACCGATAGTAAGAACGCCTTATCAGATGTCGACCCCGGAGTTACAAGAGTTGAAAATGCAACTGAAGGAGTTGTTGGACCTGGGACTGATACGTTCTAGTGTGTCATCGTGGGGTGCACCTGTTATTTTCATACAAAATAAGGATGGGTCATGGAGGCTTTGCATTGACTACCATCAATTGAACAAGGCCACGATCAAGAATCAATATCTATTACCAAGGATTGATGATCTGTTCAATCAAATGAAGGGCGAGACGGTGTTCTCCAAGATCGATTTACGATCAGGGTACCACCAGTTACGGATTAAGGAAGACGGCGTCCCTAAGACTGCCTCTAAGACAAGGTTCATACATTACGAGTTTACTATATTACCGTTTGGACTGACAAACACCCCAGGGGTATTTATGAGTTTGATGAATGGGGTGTTCCACGAGTACTTGGACAAGTTCGTCCAAGTATTCATTGATGATATTTTGATTTACTCTCGGACGACGGAGGAGCATGATGAGCACTTGTGCTTAGTACTACCGTGTTTGCGAGAGCACAAATTATATGGGAGGTTGTCCAAATGCTCATTTTATCAATCGAAGATTCACTACTTAGGGCATGTCATCTCCAGTGAAGGCATCATCATGGATCCGGCCAAGGTCGAGGCTATTATGGAATGGCCTACGCTGACGAATGTCCCAAAGGTGCTTAGCTTCATGGGTTTAGCAGGATACTATCGACGGTTCATCGAGGGGTTTTCGAATATAGCAAATTCAATCCCAGAGTTGCAGAAGAAGAATAAGAAGTTTGTTTGGACCGAGAAATGTGTGGAAGCATTTCGTAGGCTCAAGGGATTGTTGACAACAACACCAATACTAAAGGTCCCTGACATGGACATAGAATTATTGGTATGCACTGACGCATCCAAGGAAGGCTTAGGTGGAGTCTTGATGCAAGACGGACG
>JASDQU010026295.1:3784-26091 GCA_032191745.1 Picea mariana
CTTTCAAGGCAGACCACGCATCAGTCATATTTTCAATATGCACATACATTTCATCATTAACTGAAGCTTTAATAAGTGCTAATGCTTTGGCATTTTTAACTTCCCATTTTGCTAATGTCACTGCATCTGTCGGCTTAGTGGGCTTAGTATCTTCATTACAAATATCACGCCAAATTTCATTGTAAATGAGAGTACTTTGAATGAGTCGTTTCCATGTTTTATAAGATTTTGTGCCTTCAAGTTTATCTGAGTCGGAGAATAAATTAATTAATTTTGACATTTGGACTGTAGTGAATTTACGCACCAGAAATAATCACGCCAAGGAAGATGAAAAACACACCAAACGCATCACACCAAAGACGATCTATCAGGGCTTGGCCTTGACCCTCGTATAGTCGTTGAAACAAGGAAAAAATGACTGAGCTTTGTACTTGTCTCTAGTCAAATCCAAGGAACTTTCAAAATTTTACAATCTGGCAATTTTTCCCCCCCTCAAAGCAAAAAAAACAAAAATTACTTCGAGTTACAAAATGAAGACAGCCTTTATGCACTTGGATGACAGCCAAGTTTAAAGTGACTGTCAAACACACCAATTTACATGAATTAATAGAGCATAAATTATGAATATTACACAAAATCCTCCTCAATCCTATGGCCTCTTGAAATTAATATGGTTGTAGAACAAAGTGATGAACCATTTCAAGCTTCTTGGTCCACAGAAGTGGTCTTGCTCAACAGTCATCAGTTTTACAAATGGTTCACAGTCACCCACTCGCAAGTCTGATCAACCCAATCGCACAGTTATCTAATCAACCCAATTGTTCTTTTTGAAATCGTTGAAAATCATAATAGTGCAGCAATAATACTGGTGAGTGTGTTAAAGAAAATAATGAAAAACAATGAATCTGGCACTATCTCCAGCTACAACCACTAGCAATTCGCGCGCACACAGAAGTTACACGGATCTCTTGCACGCAGTTTCATCAATGGTCGAAGACTGATCTTGCACGCACGTGTTTTTAACCCAATGCTCCTTTGAAATCAACATGAATCAACACAGATCTGCAGGCATTTTTAATGGCCAATTGCTCCTTTGAAATCGCATTTAGAAGTTTGATCAATCCAATCGTGCAGATCCGTTTTTAATGCAGATCGCTCTAGCAGTTGTGAAGATCTGATTTTAATGAAGATCGCTCTGCTTCTTTTCCAATTCGCTGAAGTGTATCTCTCACCAACTTCACATGACTAATTTTTAAACACGTTTCCAACAGGAATGAAAGACGCGAATATTGATCAAGCTAATATTAGCACAAGATTCACAAGGGTTGAACACAGTTACAGTTGTAATATGTATTTGAACACAATAGATAATAGATTTGACACAAATATGCATTTGAATACAATAGATAAAGGCCGAACGATCAGACAGAGCAAACGATAGTCGGTAGTGCCAATATGCAATTTCGTGGCTATATTGATTTAGGGAACCACGAGTTGCTTTGCTCTGATAAAAACAATCTGACAGGGGACAGTAAACTCCTCTTTACAGAAGTGAACGGGCAGAAGAATGGAAACCTTACCAGGGCAACGATTATGGGAGATCATGAAGAATAACTAGCTGAAGTCTGATCATGACCAGCGAATACAGTGATCTGGAACTAGTGAATACAGCGATCTGGAACTAGCGATTTGGAAGCAGAGATCAAATGCGAAAATGTGCAGGCTGGCATTTTGTGAAAATGATGGACATGCTTACAAAGGATCATATTTCTGAGTTCAATGAGGCTTTCATCTTGTTTGACAAGGATGGAGATGGATGTATCACTACAAAGGAGCTAGGGACAGTAATGCATTCTTTTAAAACAAGAAATTACTATGCCAGAAACAATTTTTCTGAGTCTAATGACTGAAAACTGAAAGAAAAATAATTTATTTTCCTTTTTTTTTTTTTAATTTGAACAATAACTGACTGATTTACTGACAGAGTATGTGCTGAATTTCCTTGGTCTGCAACGTAGAGATCTCTTCCTCCAATCAACAAATCTCTTCTTCAGTTCAGCAGCATTATTGGAGCTCTGATACCACAATAATGGCCGAAGTATCCTCAGACACACAATTTCATTAATAAGAAAAGAAATTACATAAGAGACATTGCAAGAGTTTACACTTCAACAACTCAATACTCTTGCAATGTGAAATATATAGGCTAAAAGTCCTAACAAAATCAAGATATGGATCACTTATTAAATAAACAAGTGTTCATTTACAATAAATGCTATATTAACAATCTTAAAACAAATCTCCTAATTTGGAGCCTAAGATACGACACCTCTCTAGAGTCATATCTTTTACAACAATAATGTATCTCTAAAAGTCTACATTTATTTATCAAATGTTCTAGATTATTAATTTAATATTCTAAATTAATAATCAATTTATTGTAACTTTATAAACTATGATAATTGTATTTTTGGATTATCTAACAAGTCAAACATTTGTGGAATCATCCGATCAGAGGTCAATGATGTAAACCCATTGTCGGAAGCAAGGAGGCATGCCATTGAGGCATGCAAGTCGCAAGGTACTAACTAGTTTCTAAGTCTAATTCTTGGATGATGTGTTAAAGTCGATAGGAAAAGACTCGTCGAAGGAGGGACTTGATGTATCCCCCATCAACAAAACGAAACTTACATAGAGATGTAAGATGGTGAATCAAATGAGTATGGACTGACACAGGTAGTGAAACTAGAAATTTGTGATGGTTGACTCTCAAGGTGGATACTTCCCTTGAACACTGAGGTACAATAGCAGAAACATGACATGGACCAAAACATGATGCAGTGGATACTGTGAATTTCATTGTGTGACCCAAAGGATTAAAGGAACTCAGAGGATTGGTTCAGTGCAAGGGTTCAATAGGATAAAATGTATGTAAAAAGAATATGTCGTGTTCAAGGGTGACTGCAAGAGTGACCTGTAATGTTCCCAAAAGTGGCTTGGCTTTCTTCCTTCAATTTTTCCCCCATCCAGATAGACAAGTACCTCTTTTTATTTTTATGATCTCAAGGAGGATAACACATGCTCGATATAACTCATCTTCGGTAAGCCCCTCTTCCTTTGTTTAACGAATTGGAAGAAGTAAGGGTTTGTTCCCATATGGGCCCTTTACTGTAGAATTTTTAACGAGTCCAGAGAAGGAAAACGTGATGGTTTTTCATATTTAGAGAGTCTGAAAATAACTTAAAGATAACTCCAAGGTTGTCCTTTTTCGTAATATTATTCTTGTGAGGCCGAAAAAGAGATAAAATACCACTCAAAAGACGTCCTTTCAAACCTTTTAATGAGTATGAAAGGAAGCAAGATCACTCGACAATATTTTCATGTTTAGAGAGTTTGAAAAGAGCTTAAAAGAGACTCCAGGGGGTTCCTTTTTTGTATAACCATTACGAGTCCAAAAAAGTGATAAAATTCTACTCGGTTACATTCTCATGTTTTTGCGAGCATGAGAAAGAACAAATACTAAGATCGGTATTGGTTTCATTTTTACACAAGCTTGAAACAAAATTAAACTTATGCTTGTAAATTCCCAACATAATTTCCAAAGGTTGGGATACCCATGGATGGTTGGTACTATGCCACCAGCTTGCGAAGCTAGTGAAGCTAGTGGCTTAACTCTAGAATGATAATCAAAGGCTGGAGACATGCCCCCCCAAGCTTCATTTCATTCACCGACTTTGAAGTTGTCACCAATTTATGTACTAAATGGAGAAAAAGGATACGGGTGGATGAAATGAAGGTTCAAATATGAGACCTAATGAAAGACTTGACTTGTTAGGAGAGGTGATTGTTTCATTTTTTAACAATCTTGACACAGGAAAAGAACTATGCTCAAGGCTATGGGTTCAATCCCCATATTTCTGTTTCATTTTTTAATGAGCTTGTTACAGAGAGGAAAAATATGCTCAAGACCTCTGTTTCATTTTTTAACGAGCTTGCCACAAAGAAGAAAAACTATGCTCGTGACCTCTTCTTGATCATGGCTCCCAAGAGGACAATTCCCTGGAAGGAATACACGTCAAGGTACAAACGTCAATCATGGATTCCAAGAGATATTCACTAGATGGAAGAGAATCACTTTGGAAGGAATACATGTCGAGGGCCACGATAGGGGTAAGGAGATCATTCTCTACTAGACCTATCGAAGAGATCACCATGTCAACTACTAGATCTAAGTCATAAGAGGTTGATCTTATAGTGAGAGGCTCATCTTCATCGAGAGTTGAAGGCATGGGAGATAACGCCACATAATTGACCTCTGGCGGGGTCGATACCGTCTGCATATAAGAACCATTTAGGGAGGTCATTGGGTTGGTAATCAATTCAGGACCAACACATGAAAGTTGATCAATAGCTACAACTCTTCCATTGTGAGGGAAAGATATCACATGAAAAAAATGGACACAATATTTTTCATGGAATAGAAATAATCTCACCCAAGGAGTAAATCGAAATCCAAGGGGTCTTGGACTACCATAACATCAATGAAGACAATTTTCCCTCCCAAAGTTACGCGAAAATGAGGAAGGAATCCTAAAGAGTGAATGGTTCTTATGTTAAAAGCTAACAGATTCTACGTAACTGGTACAAGCTGAGGATAACCGAAATCTTGCCAAGCAATAGAGGATAAAATACTAACGGATGCACCTTCATCTATCAGTGTCTGAGGAACGGCCCGACCACAAACCTGTATTGTAATCTTGAAAGGAATGTGAGAGGGAAGGCAAGGTCTAGTTAGCGCACCCCAATCAAAATGAATGGCCTCATTACTTGGAGGGGGTTTCGTGGGAGAAGGAGGAATTCCCCCCAGCATGGTAGATTTTGTATCAACGAGAAAAATGTGGGCAGTATCGGGTTTACTCTCTAGAGGGAGAGTAGGATCGAACGATGATGGGATCGTATCGGCCACTTGGGTTTTATCCTCCAAGGGGAGAATGGGGTCAACATATGTCGATGGAGGAACCAGATCGACCACTTTCACACTATTCAAAGGGGGAGTGGGATTGACCAATGATGTAACCGAAACAAACACTTTGGCAGTCCTCAAGGGAGGATTGGGATCGACTGACGGCAGAACCAGATCGACCACTTTGGCACTCTTCGGATGAAGGGTGGGACTAACCGATGAAGGGACTGGATCAGTCACTTGGGTTTCACTTTTCAGATGAAAAGTGGGGTTGATCGATGATGGAATTGGATCAGCTACTTTGGTTAGTGGTTCAACCGAGGATGAAACTAGATTGACCACCTGATCAACCAGAATGACCAGGGATGAGACCAGATTGACCATTCCATCAACTAATGATGGCTTGGGAGGGATATTACAATAACCAATTGGAAGTTGAATATTTTCCAAAAGAGAAGAAGCCTCATCCATACATGGACAAAGGTGAGAGTAATGATCACCTTCGCATAACATTCAAGGAAATTTTATATTTCTCTTCTTCTTACCAACCTTAACATCACTAGTTGACGAGGTATCACCAGCATGTCTAGCAGGGATCGACAACGTGGAGGACCACATTTCTAAGACCTTGGGAAGACCAGGGAAATCTCTCAGAAAGTGGTCACCCCTGCAAAGACTTCAAGGTAATTTGGGTTTCAGATTCTTCATTTTAATCTCATCGACCTCATCAACACTCCTAGTATGGTTAACATTAGTTGGTTGCTTGGATCCAACATCTGATGTAGTTTGAGTCTTGGTCCCTTTCTGGTTCTTCTTCTTATCAACCTGAATACTCACTTTAGAGATTTCACTGGGCGAAGAAGGAGAAAGGGAAGGAGACCCAACGGATGAAGAAGGAGAAAGGTTGACATAAGGTTGATGTGTGGGTGGTGTGCTTACATTCGAATGACTCACTGCATTCGAGATTACCGGAGTGGAAAACAACCATATCGGTAACCCAATTGTGAGACCTGGAAGGCTCAAAGTAGCGATGTAAGGAGCACCAATGTTTTCGTAAGAAGGAAAAACAAAATTTTCCCTTGGAGTAGGGGTTTCTCCATTGGTAGTTATAGGAACTGATGTCATTAAACAAAGATCCAACCTAGAGTCTTCTATGGAAAATAAAAAACCGCTAAAAATCTAGGAAGCAAGCAAGCAAACAAAACCTTCTCAGAATGAACGCACTAATTGGTGATGAAATCCAACTTCGCGAGAACAATACAAGAAGGGCCTAAGATAGAGCAGGTGGAAAAGTTACATTGATTACCTACTTAATGGACTTACACCCTAGTGCAATCTCCCACACATAATCGTGGGTATACCCTCCAAGGAGCCCGAGTGAGTTTGGCCAATGTCGATTCCAGGTACCGTGAAGACTTTCCCCTCCACAGTCACCTCATGTAAAGACCCTAAAGAGATAGGCTACTAAGGTTACCAACTACAACAATGATTCCTGGGGAAACAATCGACAGTCTGATCCACGCACAAAGGCAGGGTATCTAGCCTGAAATCAAATCAAGAGGCTCCCACACATAATCATGGGTATACCCTCAAGTGACCCCCAATAATACACACAATATCTACACCAAAACCAACAAAGCAGGGTGAGTAACTCTGCCCGCCCTAATGTGACCTCGTGATTGACCCTTGTGTTAGAAGGGCTTCCCAGGACAAAATCTAGTAAATGGATTTCACCGCTCCCTAACTCAAGATTCTATGTTTGTTTATAGCTTGGAAAGTTATCCTTCACACCTATTCCAAATCCCTACACCCTAAACTAATGTAGGTTTGCTACGAGAAAATATAAAAATTTCTAATAAATTTTAGTTTAGCACTTGATTTTTAAGGCTGTTGTTTACTCAAGAGGAAAATGGCGTAGACTAAATGATGTTTTGACCGACTCTAAACAATGCAAAGAAATAAGAATGCAAATATTTCACTTCGATGAAAGCTATATTACGAGAAGGAGAAAATGTTTATCATTCACAGATGCACAATGTCTCAAAATTTTATTAAACTCATCAATACCAATATCTTCAAGAAATGAGTCAAAGAGATTGTACACCAATACACGATTAAGACCAAAAAATGCCAAAAACCATGAAATTTTTCTACTTCAAATGCAAGCTAGTTTCACTACCCAAAAGAAACAATGCATCTATATTCTTTGTTTGATTCTAATGTATAAAGAAAGTAAATACAAATCCTTCAATTCTCAACTTCTTTCAATCAGAAGAAAGAGTCATATACAGATGCAAAAGACACGAAGCGAAAAAGGTTTCAAACAAAGCATGCACTCAAAACAATGAGAACTGAAAGAAAACAAGTAGAAACTTGTTCTAACAAGAACACAAATCAAGGATTCAACAACTGACAAGCATTCAAGGAGTACACGAAGATGCAGAGAAGAATCCAAGAAAAGAGGAAGAAAGGGAAATCACTCAAATTGTCCCGACAAACCAAGCAACAAGAAAGGGAAATTTCACATTCCTGAAAAAGTTTCAAGATCCAATCAAGACAATAGGGAGTGATAAGCACTACATATCAACCTAAATAAATTCACAAACCAACATACATAATCTGGGTAAATACTTCCACAAAACAGGCTGACAAAATCTGAGCAGAAGAGGGAAACAATTCTCCAAGGAGACCAGTGCTCCATGTCTCAAGGGTACATAGCACTGCATCGCTCTTTAAATCATTGTAGTGGAGTGCTAGTGCTATGATATGGCTTACAGGGAAGCATTGGTCTTCCCAAAAACTCAAAAACAAGCCAAACAATTCAAGAAAAACTCATCTAGAAAGAAAGAAATTGGTGAAATTGCTAGTGAAGATGAGAGAAAGGTAATGGATCATAAACAAACAGTAAAACTTATCTAAAATGTGGGAAAATTTCATGGAAAAACCAAGGAAATACAAATCAATGTCGATCCCCAGTGGAGTCACCAATTTATGTTGTAGGAAAATTCCCCTGCGGACAGGTGAATTCCCTCTTGGATCTTAGACCCCTATGATCAAGATATTGCTTTAAACATAGATAAATTATTCAATAGAGAAGAGAAATATATTATGAGTACCTTTTTACGAAGTTTTTCCTTGCTCATTCCAGTTTGAGCCTTGATCCTCAAGCCTTTCAACGAGTATTACAATCTAATAAATGACGAAGACAAAGCATACTTCCTATTCTACCATGATTAGTTTAAAATTAGATTCATCCAAAGAGACAAGTCCATGTAAATGTACACCAACTTGAAGGAAACAGGCCAAGAACATGTATTAATGCGAACAAAATAAGGTTCTTACAAAGTGTAGATGCAGATGTAGCAGCCTCACCAAGCTCTCCTTGTCCAAACCCTTGCTCAAATGATCCACAATCAAAATGACAATACTTTTCATTGATTATTCTCCTTTCTCTACTTCTCATGAGATCATAAGTTTTGTATCTCTAAACTCCTCTATCTCCCCCTTTCTCCATGTAAATCCCTCATTATATAGGATTTGGAGACTTAACCACCATGGAGAAGATCTCTCATCAGATCCACTAACAAAGGGATCTCTAAGATATTTAGGGAGAAAATATCTCGTAAGGATTTTGGGGAGGAAATGTCTCTCAAGGATTTTTAAGGAGGAAATATTTCAACCATCCACGAGATCCTCCACCTTCCCTAAAAAATAGGAAACCATATGTGAGGTGGATTCTCACACTTAATTAATTTCTTTTTCATGAATATGAATAATAATTCATGTGCACTTCGTATTTTGGCCTTCATGTAATATATCCCTCCTCCACATTGACTAGGGATTGTCACATAGGTTATTCCATGGTGTCAAGGTGTATGAGACACTTATATGACACTTACAACACTTAGGGCGAGGTACCTAGGTGTGCAAATTTCACGTGTAACAACGGCATAGGAAAGTTGTATCTGCAATGTGAATTCTTTCGTTTCTTACAACTTCTTGTATGGAAATTCCTATGTAATTCGACAAGATCTAGATGTAGATGATATGTGTTATAGGTTATGTACTTGTCCAAAAAATTCACAATTTATGAATCACTGTCCCTTCCATATTTCGACGCATCTTCTATCCACAACAACCCATGTTCATGCTTGCTTCCTCTATTATGGAACTATGTCACAAAGTAGTAGTCTTATACTTCTCTGAAAAAGGTTTTTCCATGACATATCAATTGCTTTAAAGCATTGATTCTATGTCTATAATAACAACTACATATGATTGGGTCCTTTCTTATGAGATAATCAATGTCATTGTATTCCATTGTTTCAGAGTGATTTCCATTTCCTTTATTCTTATACAAGTTACTCAATGCAAAGACCTATTGATTCCATTGATGCTTTGCACTTGTGAATGGGATGAAAAAGTTCGGAGGCCCAAACTGTCATATCATTGCAAATACATTTTTATTAATATGTTGTAAGTAATCAAGAGAAATGAAAATATTTTTGAAATCTATGTATCCAATATCAAATTTAACCATCTTTTCTAAATTTGGTTTGTACTTCACATATTTTGCCAACACCTTTCTTCCTCATAGTTTTCCCTTTATTATTTGCATCCACATGTAGGAAATCACTTTGTTGATTATTGGTCGCATCATTTTGAAAAAAAAAATGTGTTGAGTGATATGAGAAATCACCGCTAGCATGTAGCAATTCCCATTTCACTATTTTTTGGTAACTAAATCTCTTTACAATGTCATTATCATGCAGATTTCCATAGAATAGGGTTGAAAAGTTCATTTCTTTTGTGTACTTTTCCATGAAAATTCCAAGTGGGCATTGTCCTTCAACAAGTGCAACTTCAATGATCTTGTCTTGCAAATCATGGTGCAATGCAACTCTATGAATCCATGTACCAATGTTTCACTAGGTATTTCACTATCCAATTTTGTTTCCATATCACTTTCACAATCATAATTTGTATTTTCCATGCATTTTTTATTATATTGTTTGATAACATCAGTTAGTTCTTTGTTTATAGAGATGTTTCCAATCTTGTATAGAGTTCTTGAACATAATTCTTTTAATTCTCCCATGAAAATATTTAGACATACTCTTCTGGTTTGATATGCATTTTTATATTGTAGTCATCTTTTCAATGCAACTACAATTGTCCTTGTTTCATCCATGGATTGTGGCAATGCTTTTTGGACAATATCCATTTGAATAGGCGCATAGATGATGGACCCTATCAAGCCAATCTGAGATCGTTTGTAGCCCAATTGTCTAATTTGTGCAAATGCAATTATGAGTGATACAAGTATCTCTTCAAGTTTTGAGAGTGTAGTTGTAATTGGTAATGACATATACGTCTTATTTCGTCATGTGTTGCAAACTATGGTAGTTTCCCATTTTCAAGTGTTATTTTGCAATTAATACATATCTTGTTCCAAGAGAATTTTTTGTCACATGTTGTCAAGCTCATATATTCTTTCTTTAATTCTTTGTTGAAGCCTCTAATGTTCTTTGAAAAATGCAATTGTTCACAAATTTCACATTCATTCCTAGGTGTGTCTTGGATCTATTTCACATAGAGTTGTCATGCTTGTTTCTTTTTTACATCAATAAGCTAAGTAGATGAAAATCTTCTTTTTCTTTTCTATCCAGTTTTGGCACTAGACTATATTCATTTCAATTTGGTGTATTCCACTCTTGTTCTTTTACTACCACACATTGTTGCATTGTTCGAAAATGCATCTTGATCATGTGCATGACTTTTAATTCCATTCTCGATGGGGAATGTGTAATTGCAAATTTTTTTCATGGATCAACTTTTTTAGTATGTGATAACTATGTCTCTTTTCTCAATTGTACTTATCTTTTATTTATGACTATCCATCTCAAGGATACAGTGTTATTTGCTAATGTCATTTTATCCCTATCATGTACATGATGTATATGTTGGCATTTTTCTAGTACATGTTCAAGAACCATTACATTATAACCCATTATTTTTCTCAATGGAACTATTATATCTATATTATAGTCGATCCCGTGCGTATTGACTAGACCCATTGTTTGTTGGTCACAACGTTTATTTCATATGTCATTGTATTTTTCTCTTAACAATGGATCATAGTGAACATAAACTATATCTATTTCAAATGACAACACATCAACTATTTTATCACAGTTCAAGTTAGTGGAATACAAGTTGACAATATTGTTTCCATGGAGTGACCAAACTTGGATATATATACATTGAAAATGATTGATATCCATTGAAAAAAGAATATCCCACCCTCTATCTTCCCTCTTTCATATGGCATTGCCATGTTTTCAAGATACTCTTTCTAATTCAAAAACATTGTTTTATTATGTATAACACCAGGTCTTGGATATTGGTGCAAGCAAAGCAATGTATTCTGGTCACCACTCATGATTGCATTGAAAAAGGATTGCACAATATAAAGTCTCAAGGATTGTAGATTGAAGTCTATAGCTATCAAATAGCATATTGCTTGGAACAAACTATTATTGCAATTAGATGTAGCTATTGCTTTGTTCAATCCATAATAATGCATCTTATTCATATTACACTTCTGTTGGAGATAATTCACACACACCTAGGGTTTATTTTTCCTAAGGTTTTCCTTATGTTTGTTAGCCCTTATTTAGTATTCTATATTTTAGGGAGAATATTCCTCTAGGAGAATATTCTCTTCAGTTCACGCTTCAGTTTGATCAGTTGAGTGGAGTCTAGATACCACATTGGGATTATCACCATGCAACATTATGATCATCACCATCTAATCTGCATTTTCCTTGGGATCATCACCATACTAGCGCATTAATCATGATTCCCTGATCTCCTCCTCACTTCACTCTTTTTCAGTCAGTTAACTGAAGACTGAGAGACTAGTTAACTCACACTAGGTGGCAGTTCACTCTTGTAACTTCCTAAGAGACTAGACTAGGTGATAGTTTACTCTCGTAATTGTTGGTGTGTGTCCAGATCACTCTAGAGCACAACTATGGTGCATTGGCTTCTCCTCCAATGCACAATAGTTGATTTATACAGAGTATATCATGTTTAAATTATCATTCATTCATTTGGTTAATGAGAATTCTTCCATTCTTTCTCTCATGCTTCTCTTTTCTCATATTTTCTCTACAAATTATGTATGTCATTTGCGAGCTAGATCTATTCTGTGCAGGTTCAACACATTTACAACTTCCAATAGTATTCAAGGTTTTTTCACATCAGTGACAAGTAAGTATTATATTATTCAAGATTGCATCTAGATAGTTTTTTGTAAATCAATAATTTGTAATTACCACTAACAGGATTTGCATCATGAAACAAGATGCAATATGGATTTGTATTTTCATTTATGTTGAAATGAAAATACTTTATTTTCCTCGTTACTGACCAAATTGCAATCAATATATTTAACCATTTTTCTATTCATCATATGCAAAATGTATCTCCCCAAAACCCTCTTTCCTTTTCATTTACATTTGAAGATGCAACTAGTTTCATTTTCGACAGATATATGTTAATTTCATGAATCCCATGCAATTTGTACAAGAAATTGGATTCTAGATCAAACTGATATGATTTCAATGCCTCTATATCTTTGTTGTCTAAACAACCAAATAAATGATCTATCAATCCATTTTTCAATTCAATTGAAGAGTATCTGAAATGCAACAAGACGTGGAATGAATCAAACAAACAATCCCCGAGGGTATATGAAAATGCATCAAATCTAAAAAGACCATTCCTATAAAAACACATGGTCAATATTACCATGTACAATGCACCACTCCTTACTTTCATAGTTTTCAACATCTGTTGTCTCTGCCATGTTTTAATTTTTGACATTCAAATGATGCCTAAGCCATGTCTATAGCATTAAGCAACCAGAAAATAAAAAGAACAACACAATCTTAAAACAACACACCTTGTTTTTGTTTATGTTTAAATTTGATTCTTTTTTATCTATATAGTTTCTGAAATAGTCTTTGACTCATTTAACTTACCCCTAAAAAAAAAAAAAATAATCAGGTACTAATTTTCTTTGGCATATATGATACACTAAAAAAATATTTAATTCTACCATATGATCGAGTAATAGAGCGGAAGAAACAGGAGTGGTTTGCTCAAACATTACACCAATGCTAAAGAAAAATTCAATGAAACAAAGTAGCTACATTATGCATGAGGCACACATTGTCAAACAATAAGAGTAGACTTATTTGGAATACATGGGAATCAGAATCTCAGATGTCCATATTAGGAGATTTTCTATGTATTAGATTCAACTATGTCTGTAGACGTGGGCCATATAAAAAAAACAAAGAAACTAGTTGCACATGTTTGTTGGATACGTAAATTAATATGGAAAACCATTGTATAAAATCAAGATACTAGATGAACATCTTCATCATGTTCAAAAACTGTTGTTGCCAGAGTGTCAGAGTGCAGAAGGGTGAGTGGAATGAATTCTCTGCACAAGGGTTGAAAATAGACTAGTTGTTAGTTGTGAAAGAGAGGTATAGCTATGCGGTGTGTGGACATATGGCCATAGAAAAAGATTCCACACAACCTCAAAAATGGTTAAGTAAAAAGGCTTTTGATTAGGAAATTGTCAAAAGATAAATAAATTAAAGAGATAGAATTGTTTTAAGGTCAAGTGTAGGATGTGAACCTGCTAAAATGGATTTTCCACACATATCAATTACCTTTGGAATAGGGGTAATCATAAATAGAATCCATTGAGTATCTCATAGAAAAGAGGGACATTTTTTTCACATTAATTCTAAATCCCTTCCATTTCCTTGTAAATTGGAGAAAATCAGCGTGCCATAAATGACTCGGTTATCATGCAAATTATGTGGCTTGTCACAATTCCCGATGCAAAACTATTGGAAGTGCAGAGGTGAGGGAGTGAAATAGTGCGAGAGGATGAGTTGTATGAATTCTCCACACAAAGTTTGAAAATATACCAAGTGTTGGCTATGCAGGGGTGTTAACGAATAAATTTGTGAGTGCGGACACAGACCAATCTCCCGAGATCCACCTGGATCTAGAACAAAACAAGACAGAATACTACTCTTTCCCTAGATCTAGATTATTGAATGAACTAAGAGAAATGGATAGTGGACATACCTTATGAACGCTCTCCTTAAATCTCTATTGTTCCTTGCTCCGCTTCGATGCTCTTGTGTCGTCCAATCACAACAGTACAAACCAATCGAAGTACAAGCAAATTAATATATTCAATACCTAGTCTATACATGTGATCAAGGAATCATGTAATAAGATGACATCATCATTATGGGAAAGGGACATATTCATATATTGAATTAACTGAAAGAGAAATATACAACCTGAGCCTTGATGTCATAGATCTCCTTTCAATGGCTTCTAGTTCTGACACACACACTTGCTCATGCATGAAGAAAATCAACTACTTATGATGACCTTGCTGTTGTCTCTATCTGCTGCAGCATCAATTCTCCATACAATTATGCACCAATTCTCCAATAGATCTCTCAAGCTTGCCAACTTCTTTGTTAACCCTTTCCATGAGTATTCTCATCAATTTATAAGAGAGAATAGATTAGTTGCTAGGATAAGAATGATCCCAATAAATCTGGAATGCTAGCTTCTGAACAACTATTCGAATACCAACTCACCCTTCTAGAAGATTCCCTTCTAGAAGGCTCGAGAATCTTAGCTTTTCCCTTTGTAAAAATATGTTTGCACCCTGTCAATGATTACAGTGTGAGAAGTTCGCACCCTAGATGAATGCAGCATGCGAGAATGTATCATTCTCATAGGAGAGTATATATGCAGCCTGCGAACTATCTTCAAAACATGATTTATGGAAATAGATAAGAGAAACCCTTTTCAGGAAGGAGTTCTTTAATGAGGAGTTTGATTTGCTATCATCATAACATCGCCATGACACCGTCACAATGACCAAAATTGTGGACAACATAATGCCCCCCAAAGTCTGAGAGTGGAACTAGTGACAGTCGATAGACTTTGTAAGCTGCATGTGTGTGTCAAGAACCAAAAGCACATCTAATCAGAGACCTGAAAACATCCAAGCATCAGAAAAATATCATATAACCAATTCCTAAGGTAGGCATTCCCATACTCAGATCATAAACTGATGACATCAAAGACAAAGGTCATGGCCACCAATCATACACTGTGGATCCATGCAGTCATAATGTAACACAGCCACCTGAATACACTGTGGATCTGTGTGATAAATAATCGAGATGACATAGCCATGAAACATACACAGTGGATCTATGTGTCGCAAATAATACATACTCCATCGCAACCTGGATCACAAAGATAATATCCAAGGTCTTCAATCTCATCACCCAAAAAAGTATGAATCTGACCATGTGATTACATGTGTCGAAGTCGAACATGGTAGAAACCACTTGATTACCGGTCATTGATGTATACTGTTAACAAGTGCGAGGGAAATCACCATTAATTTCAATGACTCCCAAGGTACTATAGTACAATCCATCGACTGTGAATAAATGAGTTGATGTCGAACACCCGACAAAATATTTCGATCAGAGGTCAATGATGTAAACCCACTGTCGAAAGCGAGAAACTTGCCATTGAGGCATGCAAGCTTCAAGGTACTAAATGATTTCTAAGTTTTGACTCCGGATAATGTGCTGAAGTCGACGGAACAAAACTCGTCACAGGAGGGCCTTGATGTAACCCCTATCAGTGACATGAAACGAGTAACAGAGTTTGATGGTGAAACAGAGCATGTAGCAATGGGACTTTGGACACAGGGAAGGCCGACACAAAGTGAAAGGATAATTGCAGATGGATGACTCAATAGAGGTTTCAAATGGATAGCTCTTGAACATATGGACGACACGACCAATGATTTCGCAGCATTGACTCAGAAACGACACATGGAAAGACCTTGTAATCAAATCGAATGAGAGACAAATGGATTTCCCAAACCAACTTCGGATGATGAACAGGGGGTGTCATGTTCAAGAGTGACACTTACTGCCAATTAACTCAAAGACGAAACATATCCCTTTTCCCAAAAAAATTCCCCCACCATTTCTGGCAAGTACCGCTTTATTTTTACGCAAGCTTGAAGAGGATCACATATGCTTGTTGATATAAGCTCATCCTTCGTACGAGTCCCTCGGAGTATTTTTAACGAACCCTAAGAAGGAGTGGCTCGGTCCCATCACGGGTCTATCAATGTTTGTTTAACGAGTCCAAAGATAGAAAACTCAAAGGTTTTTCAAGATTATAGAGTTTGGAAAAACACTTTAAAAAAGAACTCTCTCATTGCCTTTTTCGTACAATAGTCCAACGAGACCGAAAAAGGGTTAAACTATCGCTCAGAGAACGCATAAGCTCAAATACTTTAATGAGCGTGAAAATAGCAAGGTCGCTCGGCAATCTTTTCATGTTTAGGGAGTCGTGAAAAGGGCTTAAAGTCAACTCCAGGGGGGTTCCTTTTTTGTGTAACCACATCGAGCCCGGAAAAGAGATAAAACAACGCTCGATCACGTTCTAAATTTTTCACAAGTGCTAGAACGGATAAAAGGCACTTGAGGTTTTTAGATCAAAACCATAGCAAACCAAATAAACACACCATACTTCAAAATTTTTTGGGTCCATAATCGTCTCGTTAGGTGCCTGCAAGTCATTTTACTCACCTTCGCATTAGTAATTAGGGTTAAATGGGCAAAATAATGAAATAAAAATGAAAAACCCACTTTTAAAATAGTAAAAAGTGAATAAAACAATTTTACAACTCATTTTTACCATATGTTTTTTATCCATTCACCATTTTAGTGCAAAAATTTCCACATTACCTCCAATCTTCACCGTCAATTTCCGGGAGCTTCGGGGCGTCTTTTCACCAAACTGGTAAGTGTCCAATTCCTTAGCCTTTCATGGTTTTACTTTATGATTTCATTGGTTAAAATTGAAGTTGTTAGCCGAGTTTTGAAACCCTATGCGCGTGAAGGATTCTCGCAGGCTACCCATACGGGGCCTGCGAGAATTCCTTATTCTCGCAGGCGGGCTTAAGGTAGGGTGCGGGAAATCCGCACTGTGTGTTATACCCCACCTGTGAACATCAAAGGGTGGTAGTATACACATATATGCATGTATCCTCTAGGCACCGAAGTGCGAGAGTGCTAGAGGATAAGTGGTATGAATTCTCTGCACAAGGATTGAAAGTATGAATTCTCTGCACAAGGGTTGAAACTAGAATAATTTTTTCCTTTGTGGGGCATATACCTATGTGGAGTTCGAAGATATGGTCATAGCAAAAGCTTCCACACAACCTAAAAAATTGCTAAGTAAAAAGACTTTTCACTATGAAATTTTTTAAACAAATACATTACAGTGCTAGAATTGCTTTAAGGCCAAGTGTATGAAACATATTTAATAAAGTTTCTTTCCCAAAAACATGTATTACCTTCAGAGAACATGTAATCATAAATAGAAATTGCTAGGCAGTTCATAGAAAAGCAAGACTTTTACTTTGCATTAGTTCTAAATCCCTAACCTTTCCTCATAAATCCGAGCAAATCAACATGCCATAAATGACTCGGTGATCATGAAAATTACGTGGATTGTCACAACCCGTGGTGTGAAACTATTGCAAATGTAGAGGTGCAAAAGCACGAGAGTGAATAAGGATGAGTGGTATGGAGATATACCTATGTGGAGTGAAGAAGTGTAGAAGATACAATTATGTGGAGTGCAAATATATGGTCCAAGAAAAAGGCTCCACACATAAGGAGTTGTTCATTGTACATGGAAATATTGACCATCTAGTACTTGCCGCAATGGTCTTTTTAGATTTGATGCATTTTCATATACTCCTATACATTGTTTATTTGATGCATTCCACGTCCTGTTGTATTTTTGTTTCTTGTCCATTGAATTGTGAAATGGATTAATATAAAATTTCTTGGTTTGTTTAGAATATGGAGATATAGATGCATTGGAATCATATCAATATGAACTAGGATACAATTTCTCGCATGAATTGCATGGGATTCATGACATCAACATATATCTTTCGAAAATGCATCTCTTTGAATATTCAAATGTAAATGAAAATGAGAGAGCACTATGGGGACATACATTTTTCATATGATGACTAGAAAAATAGTTAAATAAAACACCACATCCAACTTCAATAAAGTAGAGTAGTTGCACTATGCATGAGGCACACACTATCAAACAACAAGAAGAGAAACTAGTTGCACCTGTCTATGAAACACATAAATTAATATCGCAGGCCTTTGGTTAAAATAAAGATATAAGTTGAACACCTTCAACATGTTCAACAAGTATTTTAAATACTTTGCAAACACAAGTTGCACGTAACTTTGTCTACTACTTAAAGAATAATTGAACCAATTTATTCCCCAATTTAAATAAGTATCTAATAAAAATTATGGCTATAAATTAAACACATTTCCATCTGAGGGTTTTCATTTTTTCTTATCCCCATCTTATTTACTACAATAAACAAGCAATTAAAATTATTCGTTCTAGAAAAATATCACAAGATGAAAACAATAATATGCAATGCACATGATTTCTTACCTTCTGACATAGATTTCTATAAGCCCAAAATTAAAAGTCTTGCAAGTCGCGGATCGCAACACTTTGAAATTAAGAAGAGCCTCATCTTTTTGAACTATAGCAGATTATATGATGATAAAATCAAAAAAGAACAAATGCAACAGGATGTGGAATGCATCAAATAAAAAATCCACAGGACTATATGAAAATGCATCCAACCTAAAAACATAATTGTTATACAATACATGGTAAATAATGCACTACCACTTAGCTTTATATATTTCAACATATGTTCTCTCTGTCACATTTTAAGTTATGTCATTCAAATGATCCCTAGGCTATCTCCATAGTATTAAGAAACCACAAAATAAAATAAACAATACAAGCTCAAAACAACACACCTTCTTTTTGTTTATGTTTAACTTTGATTCTTTCTAACTTATACATTTTATGAAATAGACCTTGACTGACTTAACTAATGAAAAATAAAAATAATAATCATATTCTAATTCTCTTTGGCATATAATACGCAATGCACAAGATTTTGTACCTTCTAACATAGATTTGTAGATGCCCAAAATTAGAAGTCTTGCAAGTCGTGAGTTGCAACACTTGGAAATTGAGAAGAGCCTCATCTTTCTAAACTATAACAGATTATATGATGGTCAAACACAAAAAGAACAAATGAAATAAGATGTGGAATGCATCAAATAAATGATCCTCGAAATTATATGAAAATGCATCCAACCTAAAAATATCATCGCTATATAGCACATGATAAATATTGTCATGTACAATGCATTGCTCCTTGGATTTATATATTTCAACATCTATTATCTCTACCATTTTTTAATCTATGTCCATAGCATTAAGAATCTGAAAAATTAAAAGAACAATACAATCTCAAAACAACACACATTCTTTTTGTTTATGTTTACCATTGATTCTTTATTACCGTTATAGTTTATGAAATATCCCTTGACCAACTTAACTTGCTTCTGAAAAAGAAAAATAATAATTAAGTTCTAATTCTATTTGGCATATATAATACACAAAAAATATCCATTCCCCCATTTGAGCAAGTAATAGAGAAGAAGTAATTGCATTTTGCATGAGGCACACACTAACAAACAACAAGAAGAGAAACTAATTGCACATGCCTGTGAAATGCATAAATTAATATGGAAGGCCATTGGTTAAAAGAAAGATATTAGATGAACACCTTCAGTCTATTCAACAAGTATTGCAAACACTTTGCAAACATAAGTTATAGGTAAATTTGTGTACTATTAAAAAAATAAACAACCAATTAAAACTATTCATTTTAACAAAATATTACAAGCTGAAAACAATAATATGCAATGCAAAGGATTTCTTACCCTCTAACATAGATTTGTAGAAGCCCAAAAATAGAAGTCTTGCAAGTTGTGATTCACAACACTTGCAAATTGGGAAGAACCTCGTCTTTGTGACTTATAGTAGACTATATCATGATCAAATGCAAAAAGAACGATGTTATATTTAGCATCGCCACATACTAGCTACAAAATCACAATCATGTTTGTTCCATTCATTGTTATAGTCATGTTTTTTCAATGAATTCTCAAACAATAAAACTACGCTCCTAGAAAATTGACTCTCAAATCTAAATCCACCCACCACTATTAATTAGAACAAAAGAATTCAATTAAAACTCGTTGTAATCCATAAAATCTCTCGCACAAAATCATCTCATATAGTACATAAAAATCCCTTCAAAATTTGTGAATCGTACTAAAATTAATGAAGAATCAAAAGTGAATATATATATATATATATATATATATATATATATATATATATATAATAAACAATAAAAACTAATACAAATCACTTGACCCATGACTTTAAATGTCTCCAATTACCAAATGATACAGTAGCGAGCTTCAAAAAACGAGATGGTCTTGAAACTTTGAGATTGGTACATGCACGCATTTCAACCATACGCTAAATGTACATAATTAAATTTCCTCTTAAATTATTGTCTTCATCTCTACAATAAGATGTTCATTTGAAGGACTAATCGCAACACAGAAAAATAATTTAATTGTTTTTAAAAAATACAAAAAAACACCAGAACAGTGTTAAACTTTGGAAAACACCGAGAAATTTTTGTTCAACAAGAAAACTAATACACAATCAGTGCATTAACTCATTACTATAGTCTCTTGGCCTTCAGTAGGGCCTAATAAGTGGGGGGTGTAAATTGATTTGAAATCATAATTTTAGAAAAAAAATTCTCCATTTTAGTCAATATAACCAGTTCTCTGTATATTATTACCTTTTTCAAAATTTCCAATTCACGTGTCTTTATAATAAGGCCAATCATTTTCTTCATTGCCATTTCTCTCTTAATTATTGCACAACATGATCAGTTCTCTTTATGTTATTTCCTTCCTCTTTTTCCAATTCATTGAGTTCATCTTTAATGACTTCAGGAAGTACTTGTAATGTTTGTCTTACCCTCTCAACACAATGATTTATCTCTCTTTCTAATGTCTTTTCTTACATGGGAAAATTATTTTGTAATGTATTTCTTACAACTTTACAATGTACATATATGAATTCATCATATTCTTACCCTGCATGTCCCGCTCAACACGACAATGTCTTTTTTACATTTTTTCCAAGCAACTTTACATCTCACACACAAAGGACATTATATGATAGTTGTTGAATTTATATCTATGTACATGGCTGAGAGTAGAACTCAAAGCCACTTTCCATAAAACAAATATGGAAAAATATGTCGCTTTTAGTCAACACAGTCAATTTATCTTTTTCTCTTTTTGATATTTATGTGGGAATTTTTAGTCCCTTTGTAAGAAAATACTATATGATATGTTTAATTTTTCCTCTGGGGAATACAACATGGGAAACCCCTGAGTACTTCCCCACATTTCATGGATGGTAAACGAGGTAAACTTTTTGGCCTAATTATGGGCCTAACCTAGTGTGGACATCAAGTGAGGCCCTAAATAGGCTCATGGCTAAGGATTCGACCTTGAAACCTCATTCATGAAAACAACAACACTCATCCACTTGAGCTAACCCACTGGGCTATATGATATGTTTAATTGTTTCCTATTAGTTTGATATTCGAACATTGAAAAAGAATGAAACACATAGAAAGTACCTATTGTTGGACATATTGTCATTGATGTCAAATAAGGAGAAGAAGAACATTAACCTGAAGCTCATAAGGGAGAATGCACTGCAGAAACACTATTGGGATTGAAATCCCCACAGCAAAACTCCAAAAGAATCGAGGAGGAATCATGTGCATTGATGTAGTTTTTGGGACAAATTCCAACTGTTAGATCATAGAGGAAACTTGCATAAAGAACAGGAGAATCATGACCATCCATTGAATATTTGGGAATGATTTATATCCTGAGATATAGATTAAATCTAGACTGTTAGATCAACTACTAAGAGTCATGGACCTTCGATTGTGGAAATGATGTACGCATGGTCATCCCAACATTGACCACTTTGGATAATATCGACCAAAGGAAATTTGAATGAATGAATTTTAGTCAAAGCCGAAGTTTCGAAGTAAAAGTAAGTCATCGGATCTAAGGAGCACTTCAAGATCTATGATAGTTGTCATATCAAGGTTATGTAGCAACAGTCAACTCCACATTGAATACTCCGATGAAAATAGAATTTGGAT
>JASDQU010026300.1:21834-32125 GCA_032191745.1 Picea mariana
GAGGTGTTTTTTAATATTAATGAACTACTTCAATGATATTTAAAAATCGTCCATATAAGTTTAATATTTTTTTTTGTAGGTGGTGGCCCCTCACAGCAGCCTCTACACCATGGGTACGAGACCAAGCATGCTTGGTGTGAAATGAATGAAGAAACATAAGATGATAAAGAGCTCTCAGTAAATAAAGACATGGACATGGATGCATTACTTAAGAATTGGAAAACACAAAAGAAAACCAAAAGAAATTGATGATGTATAATAATTTTATAAGATATATAGATGTATATTATATATATAGTATGTTTGTAACATATTTTGAATGATAAATCTCATTTATAAAAAACAAAAATTATGACATATGTCTTTGAATGATAAACCTCATTTATAGCTTTACAATCAGTTTTTATCAATTTTGAATATTTTTAATGCATATTTTTTAGTAGAATATAGACTGGGTATTGGGGAATCGAGAGTGATGTGAGGGGGGAGGGGCCATAGTATCTTCCACCTTCACATGGTTGGATATGTTCAGTAGAGAAAAAATTATTGGAGCCATTCTTGGAGCAAACCTCTCTCGATCTAACGAAGAAACAACATAGTCAATGTTTACTTTGTTGTTGCTAGTTCATATTGAGGGAGGATTGCTCCAATATTAGACAGATACAAAAAATTATACTCGAAACCATGGATCTTATCCAGTCCATCACATCTGAGGTGTGTGTGTTTGTGTTTGTGTGTGTGTATCATTATTTAATCTCCTCTCATATGGATTTTACATAAAATAATATCAATGGCGTTTACTATTTGCAATCTTGTCATTTTTAATTTATATTAGGATTTATTGACATGTCTTAAAAGTATTTTTTGGATTTTACTAAAAGCTAAATATAATCCTTTTTTTATTTACTACAATATGTAGTTCACGCATTTGCAGATGCTCTAGATGTTATATCATTGCGATTCTACACGTTAGAATATCAAAGATCATGTATGTCTTGTCCTTTTTCTTCTTTTTATGACCTTTTAAGGTGCCTTTTATTTATTTATTTATACATTACCATCATTTTTGGGCCATCGTGGGGCCAATAATTCTATCCAATGAGCCACACCCAAGTATGTAGCATATACAATTCCCTTTAGTTCATCATATCATATGACTCATAGAAGTAATATAATACTTCAACTTGGTTTTTTCTGGTTGTGTATAAGTAATCCCCTAGATATTATAGTATAAGCATAACCATAATTATGGAATAGAGTATTTGAAATGAATGAAATATAGATAGCACGTATGAGTAGAAATCACAAATCATAGGCACCAATGAACCTAAATACTCATCCCGAGTTCCAAGAAGATGAAAATCAAACATCCCACCAACCTAAAAGTCGATAGGGGGTTGGGTTTGTTACACCAATGACCTTTATACACTCCTATGATATTTATTACTCTCTTGTGATATTTATTGTAATATTTATTATTTTTTTGTAGAATACTACTTTATCACAGAAGGAAATTATTCCACCCTTACCTCTAGAGAAAGAGAAACTTGAAAATTCTTTAGCTATAGACATTTCTACCAATCTATTAACCGATGTCATTCCACCAACACTTGGAATTTGCACTACACTTGAAAGATTGAATCTATCTAACAATTTTTTAGAAGGTTCTGTTAGAACATAGAATTGTATTCCAATAGTCTCCTTGAAGTGCACCATTGATTTTAAAGTTGGCCCTGCAAAATGGTGCTATGAACTGGTTGGAGAAGAGATTTGGAGGTTTGATTAGTTGTAGACACCCTCGAGAAATTCAAACATACCATCATAAAAATCAGGACCATAAGGTACTCCATGAGGGTTTTTTATCCTGTTTGAATTTCTAGAAAGTGGTTTGGGATGTTTTTTACTTTTGGCGATGTGAACTGGTAGACGAGGGAGTTGCAAACACATTTCCTGTAGCAGTTGCTTCGAAACATTTGATCATAACTCCAAAATAATGATGTGGGTTTTTCTAATTTTTTTTTGTAGGTGAATGATAATGGCATTGACTTGTTAAAAAAATTTCATCCTAACTTAGATTGTAATTTGAGAGATATAAGTAAAACACAAGTGCATTGCAAACTGGCACTGCAAACTCTTTTTTTTGCATAGTTGTTGGATATTCACCTTGTTTGGAGGTTTCCACCTATCAAGGAAGGTTTCAATGGTATATTAGGACTTATTTGGACATGAGGGACATGTGTTCCATCTCCATATCAATAAGGATGACCTATTTCAAAAGGCATTTATTATCATAGACAAAAGCATAAGAAAATAGGAATTTATTAGGCTTTTGTTGGAATATTTTGTAAAAAGTCTCCTAAATGGAGGAGGATCCTATGTAACTCCTTGGTTTCGACCTCCTTAGGATAGATAAATATTATTCACTATAAATGAAATTGTTTTTTATGAGAAGAGGGTAGGATTCATGAGCAAAGAGAGGTTAGAGAGAGTTGGAGCAGGCAGTTCCTTATGTGTGTTCATTTGTAAGCCTGAGGAAATTTTATGATTGTAATCATTACCGTTATTGAAGACTCATGAGAGTTGTAATTTTAAGATTGTAATTATTGTGTTTTATATATATTTGTATTTGAATATATTGCATATTTTAGGATCAAAGACTCGAAATGATTTATGGATCCCTAAGTAGCAGAGGATCTGTTGTAATTTTTTCCATGAATCAATGTTTTATTCAAGTATTTGTTTATTTATTAAACTAAGAGGATCTCTGTTTAGTGAACATTCTATATTATGTTTTCCTTCTTCTTTATTCTATCTATCAGAATATAATCTTGTTGTTTGTTGAGAAGCTTTAGTGTCTTCAATGATTAGAGTGTTTATGAGTGTATTTCCCAATGGTGTAGTCTATTGATCTATAGTTTTCTACCCTCTCCCTTTATTTCTCATTCTAATTGATCCACTCAAGCTTAAACTCAATATAAACCTACAAAATTTTGATGTGTACTAGGCTTACATCTACAACAATCTAGGTGTGACTTGTAGTGCTAACATCTTACATTCCATATTCACTTCAGTATCTACAAAATATTATGGACTTGGATGTGACCCCAATTGTTTTCATTAACATTGGAACGAAAACAAAAATATATTTGGAAAGAATTGAATCCCAATGGGAGTAATATTAATTAACCAACAAATCATTGCTAACACAAGATGAGATCCATATTGCTTATTAAATTTGACAAATTTATTGTAAAAAACAATTACTAGTTATAAAAGGTTCAAAGACTGATCCAGATGGGTATCAGTGGCCGCCCACCTTTCCATCTGGCTCAAATCAGTTTTCTGGCATTTTTGGTAATTTACTATTTTTAGCAGTTTTTTCAGGTTCTAAACTTCCGGGGCCATTTTGACGCCCTAAAGGATGTTTTTTTGGGTATGTTTCTCTCACAAAATAGCATCTATGATGCTATTTTGTCTTGAGCGTTGTAGGCCTCGGATAGATCTTTCCAACGAGCTATCGTGCACCCAAAACGAAGATCATATGCAATAGTTATGACTCCGGGAAGTTGATGCACTAACTTACCCAAACAGGGCCCACTTGACTTTTGGCGTTTCATCTTCTAGGGTTAGGTTTTTGGTTTCTACCTTCCTTCTTTTGACAAATAAGGCCCTTCGTCCTCTTTTTGTAATGAGCTTGGTCACATATGAGTGTAGCCACCACATCTCTTATCAGGGATATGCTACCACGATTCTAGCTATGTATTGTTCAACAGTTTTACAGTTTCTCTATTTCATTAATTAATAGAAGTGTGTGTTTACTGTATCACTGTGTTCTTTGCAATACTATTGTGCACACTCTGTTATTTGCTTCTTACATTCCTTTCCTTCATAAATCCGGATCAAAGACTTGGCTAGATAAACAAGGAATCAAAAAATCAAATTGAAAACCAACCTATTCTCTAAATGAAATATCTCTTACTATGATTTTTATAAAATATATTATTATAACATATACAAAGGGTGACAAAAGGGGAGTAATTATACTAGAGAACATGGGGAAAATCTAAAATGGGGGCAAGAAGTGGTATGGAAGAGGTGTAATACTCATGACACGCCCGAATTCCAAGAGATACAAAACTCAAGTTCTAAAAGAAACAACCAAGTTATGGGACAAAAAAAACAATATGAGCACACCTAGAATTTTCAACATCTCAACAATTCTATGGTGGTCATAATTGTAGTAATATTTATTTATTTATTTTTATATAATAAGTGATTGAGAATCTACAAAGGAGTTAAATCGATTTTGTATTTGTAGGAAAATTAAAGAATGTGTGTGTGTGCACACATTCAATTGGGTTTAGCTCGATGGTTTGGGAGGAGACATTTTATCCTCCCCACCTGGGATTAAATCCAGAAACATGCATACATACACATTCAATTAGGTCTAGCTTGGTGATTTGGGAGGATAAATTTTATTCTCCCCACTCGGGCTCAAATCTCACTTGGGACACATTCCATTATGTGTGATCCAATTATTGTTGAAGATGTAAACCATGAGAAATATCTATACTCTTTTATGGTTAGGAGGGTGATATATATATATATATATATAAAATTCATTTTCCTAACAAGTTCATAAAAATTGACTTTAAATTTTAGCATAGGTGTGAAATGATTTGGAACACATCTAGAGGGATGTTAAATATGGACAAATATTTTAAATTAGCCAAAAGGAGTTCTAAAATAGCGATGATGGAAAGAAATCAAATATGAATGGTCATGATTTTGATCAGGATAGATCAATGGCTTGTGTGCACTGCAGGCTTGGAAAGTGCACAGAGGTTAATTCCATAAAGTGGCTCCAAATTGGAAACCACAGGTTTTGAAGGTAAAGATGTTTCAACATAGGGATGATTGTGAAGTAGAAAGTGGTTTAGATTGAATTCATTGACTCGTCACTCCGAAAAGTTGAATATTATAAATTTGGTGTGAGTTTTATTTTTGTTTATCTTTGTCAAAGTGAGAACTATTGAAGTTGTTGCAATTGTCACCTTCGACCAAATTTAGAATTCTAAGAACCATTATAATCGTCATTACTAGGTATTTTTTCTTGCTACCATGGATTCCATCATGCTTGAAGTATTTGAACAAAGCCCATAAAATAATGAAGAAACCCTAATCGATAGAGATAATGATGTTTGTGACCTTGAAATCATTGTTTCCCTTATTTCTCAATTAAGAAGTAACTTAATTGACGCTAGAGAGAAATGTTTTCTCTTTTTGGAGTCTATCAAAGCTTCTCTCATTTTGTATGAAATCGAATTGTGTTTTCAATTTCTAAAATTTATAGGATGGTGTGCAGAGCAATACTCAGAGACAAAAAGAGCCATAATTGATAAAAAGGGGTCTAACGTCTTCTTTAAAATTTTTGTTGTGTCAATCAGGGAATCATTAAAAATTCCTATGTCTTTATCTGAGAATTATGAACCTTTTGATCAGGAAGAAAATATCAAAGTCTATAAGGAGTGTCAACCAGAGATTAAAACTATGGTTTTAAGAATGATTATCAATCTTGATAAGTTCCCACAAAGTATGTATTTTCCCTTAAGCATCGATATCATGGTTTTTGAGGAAAAGGTATAAAGAACCTTACTTGAGCATTTTCAGATCTTGTCTGGCTAAGAAAAGATAATTGGGAATGTCACCCAGGGTTTATAGCCTAAAAAATATTCACTTAATCGACAAGTATAAAGTACAAAGGATCAAGGATCATTTTATGTTTATAGCAATGTACAATAAAATTAAACAAAGTTATTTAAGAGTATACAAAATTTAAAATAATATAAACATTGAGATAAAATAAAAATAAAGAACCATATATCATGAAGACACATATGTGAGATAAAACAAATAATATGATTTTATTTCATTCCGAGACACAAAACTGAGTTCTCTTTTACAAACCCTTGCGAGGGTACATGCCAAAGTCAGATTTAGAATCCTGCGATAGGAACCATACAAAAAGACTCTGACAACATAATAAAAATGAAATTAATGATCTGTATCATCTTTCCACAACATGTTACCACTTGAATCTATAAGATATTCTTTATTAGTCATGAAATTTAATTCATAAAAAAACAAGAGTACACAGACTACCAAAGATAAATCAAACACCTTTAAAACAAGCTGTTGAAATATGTGATCCAGTTTTGAATCTTGTTTCCTTCAATAAGACCATGTTGTCATCAAGAGGATTAATATTTCTAATAAACTTAGAATAAATGAAAACTAAAAATATCTCACTAATATAGAGAAAACCTTCTGGTTGTAGTTCTCCTTCTATTCTCTCCCCCCTTTTGTCTCTTCATTTGATTGAAATTTTATTTTCTCTCAATAATTTATGGTAGTTGAAATACATTTATTTAGTTAAGTCAAATTAAATTAACTAATTAGTTTGAGATACAAAAATAATAATAACTTATAAATAAGGGTCTTTAAATAATAACTAAATAGGTGGGACCCCTCGTGACTCCCAATTATTTCCTTGTATAATTATCTAACATAACAAATATTCAAATCATTTAATTCAAAAATATCTCTTTGTAACTCCCACTTCATATATATATGCTCAAATTCTAAATACCAATAAAATGTAATATAATCATTTCCCCCAAAATCATTATATCCAAGTTGTCCAAAAAAAACATGCTCAAATGAATGACGTTCTCAGAAACAGTCTCAAATATATATTTGTTGTTAAAAAATTTATCAAAATAAAAAAATATTTTCTTCAACATATAAAACAACCTCAATAATCAAAATCCATATTTATTATGTGAGGCATTAGGTCTCTTCTCATTGTTGTCCCCTTCCTCTATCACTTACACCATTATTTCCCCTGCTAAAAAAAAAAACTCATACTGAAGAAAATATTCAATGAATCATGAAAAATTCTTAATAATTCATACATGAAACTACACTTAAATAGATCAAAAGTTGGATCTATTATTTACTACATGACACATGCAATCCATCCATAAAAATTTCATCAATTAATTGTCATACAAATAGGGGGTTGATAGGGTCATTGGGAGTATGGGGGTTTGTATTGCAATAGGTCGTATATCTTAAAAAATGTTTTTGCAACAATGTCATCACCTCAACATTGCCACATGACAAACTGCATAAAAAAATATAACTCATCTTAGCATTATTTCTAACATTTCACAGTAAACAATGAACAAAACCCATGACTAAAGGAGCACGAACAATGCCTTTATTAAAGGTTCAGTTGTCCACCCTTGCACCGTTAGTCAAAGACATGGTTCGATATACCAATCAACAACAACAATGAGGTATGGGAGGATAATAATACCAACAATTTGAGGGTTTGGAAAAAGGAATGTCTTCAACAATCTCGTTACCACCATTAGTGTAACACACCTGACCACCCAGAGGTCGGGCTACTCCACTTAAACATGCTGCAACACACCCAACCACCTACAGGCTAGGCATGTTGTTGTCCCAGGACTCATTTCTCTGATCTTTAATTCGAAAACAAAGGATTTCTCAACAATGTTAGAAGCATGAACACAACATGCATAAGAAATTATCCATGTCAAAACATAAAAGAGATAAAAAATGTGCCATGCACAACAAATAACCAGCAAACAGGCACATTAGAATACATATCTCAGAGATAATTAAATACATAGTGGAATACATTAAACAAAAAACACATAGATCACTTATCTTTGCATCTAAATGTTCACCAACTGGTTGCATACCAAAGACGTTCCTCCCAACCATAGACGTTGTTGTTCATTTACTCTTAGCAATAGGCCACCCCTGAGCCAAGGCTATGAATCCACAAGGATTGGTCCTAGGCAAATTCTAAATACACAGTAGTTGGCTAAGTACCTCTCAGGTTTCCCAACCTCACAACAATCCTAATTTAGATCTCTCTTTCCCCCTTAGCCTGCACAACCCCAAGAAATGAACATATTTCCCTGCCATGCAGTCCCTGAGGTTGTTCCATTTCTCTCCAGGGCTCCAGTGCTACTGGTCAGGAAATATCCCTACTGGAAATTCCAATGACTCTTAGTTGTGGATAGTTCCATCTGAACTACCATCAAGTTCATGCACACATGCATCCATTCCCTCTATGAATGATCAATAAATCATTACAACCATTCAATGATGGCTCTCCTCTTCCTACCATTCATTTCCATGCTTAGCCCAATATCAAATGAACTAGTAGCAGTGAGTCAAGAGGAAGAAGAATGAGTAAACTATTGAGAAGAGGATGAACCAAGGGAGGAATGACCCCAAAACAACCCCCAAGGGATGTTTAGATAATTACATGAAAACAAGAGACGCATGGCCTCCCTCCCAAGAAGCTCATGTAACCCCCTCTTCTCCATAAAATCAATTATGGGTAAATAAAATAATAATAACAAGACTTAGCCCCCCAATCCCCCTCTCTCGTGGAATCATAGCCCCCTATATCTTTTGTCCTGGTCAGTATTGCAACCAGCGGTGCATTTTATTAATGTATAGGAAGTGTTACATTTCCTAGGCACTCTAGCCCATTTTCAACTTTACCGGCTCACCAACCTAAGTCATATTTACATAATACATTATAGTTTATAAGGGTTAGAAATGGGAAGTTAAATCCCCCTCCCCTTATTTTGGCACTGTCCTCAGTGCACAACACCATTCCAATGTTATTAACATTACAATTCTAGGCCCTCTAGCCTTAATTCACACATGCAATCTATCCCAATCTTATATACATGGGAAGTCTGGCCTAAAACATGTATGCATAGGCATTCCAACCCAAAACATGTATGATGATATTCATAATTTATATTTCTGGCATCAGTTCCAACCAAGAAGCTCTCCTTCCCTCTCAGCCCTGCACAACCCAAAGAAATGAACCCCTTTCTCTACCATGTAGTCCCTCATGTTGTTCCACTTCTCCCCAACTTCAATGCACTCAGCCAGGAAGTTTCAGAGTTGTGGGTTCTAGAACTCCAGTTGTAGAAAGTCCATTGGACTTTCTTCCTTCCATGACTTTGTCATTTACTTGCTCTAACATCAACTTCTTTTCTCTCATAGTCTGGTACTTTTCTAGATCTTCAACATTCATCGTTTTCCTATAATATTTCAAATTAGTGAGCATGTCAGTTCAAAATTTGTGCATAAAATTGTCATTCTTTCTCATATGGTAAGACTAAATTTTCATAATCCAATACAATACTTATCTGTGCGGTTCATGGATCTGCATCCATATGGTTTTCTGGTTAAATTGGCTCACTATTTTTCTTTCCATACCCATTGTGTGCATGACCCTAATCAAGAGCTATCAAAGTCTCCTCTTCCTTGTGGTCACTCATTGTTGCAGGAGCATCGTCAGCAAGTACACGTGGTAGGACAACTTAGCGCATGAGAACCAATTCAGAATCTCAAACGTTGGTCGGTAATAAAATCTTTTGAAGCTGATAGAAAACAAAAGAGGAAGGATCATGCGCATGGACAGAATGAGAACATGTGACATGGGAGTTAATCCTAGTATCGATGTAACCATAGTTAGATAGTAGTTAGTTTGTGTTCGTTTGTATAAAGAGAGGTTTTGTGCACCCTAAATATGGGTTACACGAGTTGAGAGCAAGTAGAAGTTTTTGAGCATTAGTTGTTGTTTGATTTTAGCTGTAACCATTTTCTTCATTTGAATGAAGATAACAGAGGAAAATTGATCCAAATGTGTAAGACTATGTTATTTGTATTTTCCCTATTGTTGTTGTCAATCTTTTCAAGAATGAATGATTCTTGCTACAAGTGTATGTAGCTCTGAAATTCTTACATAAAATTTATAATCAATTTTCTTCGTGAGATGGTGCAAATTGTGCACATAGTCCGCAAGGAGTGCATTGACAGGGTCTGTTTCGACTCGTAAATCTTAGAATAAATAACATAAGACAGTCCACAAGGAGTGCATTAACAGGGTCTATTTCGACTCGTGAAGCTCATAAGAAATAGTGTAAGATTTCCTTTGCAAGGAGTGCAAAGTGACTTCTGCAAGAAGTGCACACTTGTCACCAGAATTCAAATCTTGTGTAAATATATGTTGCAAAGAGTGCGCAGGTCTGGAATTTGACGAAGAGTCGAAGAAACTACGTAAAGAAGTCAAAGGAGAAGAACAGAGGAACGCCAGGAAGGCGAGAAAAAATTCTTTTCAAGAATCTTTGGATCTGAGTTTGTTGAATTTCCCAAAGAAGAAGGA
>JASDQU010026301.1:0-14450 GCA_032191745.1 Picea mariana
TGAGGACTTCCACTTAAGGTTGCTACCTTTCTACCTTGATGAGGAAGCATTTGAAAAATAGGTCATTTCATGGAATGGAATCAAGCGCAACCCACGTAATTCTGGTATGCATTATCTGTTGCCACCAAAGCTCTTGAAGAAAAAGGGGTAGTAAGAAGGAGTGGGGCCAAGTTCCATCCCAGTAGAGAAGAATCAGAAGTTCTGAATTCCATTAGACTTAGAAGAAGAAGAGGATGAGGAACCTCTAGAGAAGAAGAAGAGGACACTGCCTGTGTTTCTGTAGCTCCCAGAACATGTCGTGCTATCAGGGAAGGATGTCAACAAAATCCTAGCAGTTGCATTCATAGGGGATGTCTAAATTAAGAAACCTAAAAAAGGAATTTCCCCTGTCAAGTTCTTCAACCCACATCCAATATCATTGGTTGTGCCTCATACCAAAGTAGCCACTTGACCTGCCCAGATTGTGATCAACATCATAGATGATCCTGAGCCCGATGCTAGTGCATTCTCAACCATTATTACTAAGAAAGGCCCATCACCACTGCAAGCCCCATTTCCACCACAAGCCCCATCGCCACCACATGAGACCACTATTTCCTCCCAACCCACAACTGGATAACCCTGACCCTTCTAAGATTGTATAAGAACCCATTACTTTGAGTAGGGAAGCCTTGAGCCAGCCATTCACTCCGTCAATACCCATTTTGGTCACTCTGCCTTCGATAGAGAGTCAACAATAAGAAATTCCATCAGTCACCCTAGAATTGCAAGTTCCAATAACCTAGAGGCATTTCTCAGCAGTCAGTGTTGAGATTCTGATTCTCAGAAGCAAGAATCCAACAATTTCGTTACATATAGAGATAGGAACATAACCAATTCATACAGAACCCTAAAAAACATCTGGACAAAGAACATCATCTCTAAAATAATAACTGTATCTAGTACTCCATAATCTACAACAATGCGTATAACTGTTACATCTTTTCCTAGCAGAGCTAGAGGTTCTCCCTACACTTCTGATATCTCCGAAGATGAAAAGTGCACATCAACTACAAGGTCCATCCATAGGGGAAGAATAGGTGGAGACACCCTCAGAACATTTGATGGCTAATGGACTACCACTACAAGTCATATTACCCATGGATTTCATTTCTTCATTTGGAGACATTGATCAGTTGTTGACAATGCAACTAAAGGGAATAATAACAGCCTCAATTAAGCAATTGGACTAGAGGATCCAACAGGCTAAATGGGAAGCTAAATTTTGGAAGCAAGAAGGAATCTTGGCATAGACACAAAGAACGTAGGAGGAATACTTAAATATTCAGGTAGCGAATAAAGTCGAGAAGGTGAAGGAAAAGTTAACAAAGGCCTGGAAAATGATCAAAAAGACAACCGCCATAATCCACTACAACAAGTGAGCTTGCGAAGAAGATTGAATTAATTCAGGTAGCCTAGTATGAGCTGGAAAAACAAGTGGAAGATATCGAAGTAAAATTGTGGGACAATATGCGAGAATCCAAGCTACAACCCAGGAAGCTTCCTGTGTTGTAGGAAGTCATTCTTCCTGTGTCACAGGAAATAACCAGGATAGGAACAATGGTACCTATATCACTCGGCTGAGTAAGTGACTTATGCGCGACAATTTGTTGAGTGTGCTAAGTCCAACACATGACTTCTTCATCATCATGCTTGATTACGCAGATGGAGTATGTCCTCAAGAGGTGATGCAGACGATTATATGATTTGATGCCAGGAGATTGTGTGTGTCTGAATAGTAGCTATGTGTTATTGTGGTGGATGTGTTTCACTGGTAGTGACTCTATGTCACTATATAGTAGTTGCGCACTACTAGGAGTGGTTGTGTACCACTGGATAACATTTGTGTATTACTATGGATCGACACTATTGTGATCTATTGGATGGAATTGTAGTAACTATGTGCTACTACCTGATTTCCATGGAGACTACCAGTAGTGTTGGAGGTGATTGTCAGCTCGATGGATAGTGATGATGAAGCTCATGACTTGATCTGCGTGATCATGAGGTATCTTGTGTGTCAATTATGATGCTACCTATAGAATGGTCTGAAAGACTATGTGAGCCTTTCCCATACCATGTGAAATGGATGGATGTGTTTGAGATAATTACAGTTAGTACCTCCCTAGCTAGGAGGGAGTGTTGATATTATGGTAGTTGTGAGAGGTATTAAACTCCATATGTAACCTTTGACTAGAATATAATATTCTAGAAGCAAGAGAAACCCTAAATAGATGTGTAAAAACCCTAGAAGACAATTCATCTCAGTAGAATAAATAATAATAAAGTATTACCATCCAGAAAGAGAAGTCATCTTAAAAAAGTGACAAGGACTATAAATAGAATGTGCTTGAGCTCATTTATACACAAAATTCACTCACTCTCTCAGAAAGGTATAGCACAATTTTGGAGCTGCAGCTGCAATAAAGGAAGATGAATCTTCTAGGGTGTTTCTTGGTCTCTCTCTAGTGCTATCTAGCCTAAGATATTCACTCTACCTTCTAGTATCTCTTGGTGGTATTCTTGGTGACATTATTGGTGGTATTTTGATATACTTGGTGGTCATATTCTTGGTGGTAGCCTAAGAAGTGAAACTGCAACTACTGTAGTTGAGCATTGTTCTTGTTCTATGGTTGTGGAGACTCTCTCTTGTGTGCTACACTTGGAGGAGGTGCACTCTCCTTGTCTTGTATTGCTTCTGTAGTTCGATGGTGTTTTTTGGTTCCATATCATGCTACTACTTCAACTAGGGTTTGTCTGTTGGTTCTAGTGTGGATTTCCAAAATAATTCTATCTAGTAAAGATGAAAGTGCTAGGGGGTGGCTGCATGCCTATGGTAGGGAGACAATAGTGATATTTTATATGGTAAAATGAGCACATCGAATATTTTAACACTTTTCAGCAATGGGATTTGGATTTCATTTGCGAAATTCATCCTCCTTCCAGTGGAAAGCATAGGTGAATCCTCACAGCTACAAACTTTTTTTAAAAGTAGATAGAATCCATTCCTACCAGAAATGAAATAGATAATTTTATAATCAAATTTATCAAGGAGAATATTTGGTTGTCCTGGGAAAATATTGACAGATAATGCACAATCTTTTAAATATGATGAAATGATAAACTTTTGTGATAGATACAATATCATTTTTAAACATTCAACACTTTATTACCCACAAGGTAATGGGCTAGTGGAGTCTTCTAACAAAATTTTGATGAGGATCATCAAAAACCTATTAGCAGATAATAAGAAGGTCTGGGATTATAAGCTTAAATATGCATTATGGGATGATAGGATTAGTATGAAGAAATCCAATGGAACTTATCCTTTTCAATTGGTATATGGGACTAATGCAACTTTTCCTATTCAGTTAGGATTTCTAATAATGAAAGTTTTACAGGATGAAATCAAAGAAACAAATGATGGGCAATGAAGGATTTGTCAATTGATAGAAGTACATCACACCAGAGAATTGCTACATGAAAAAACACAGATTTATTAGTACAAATTCAAAGCTATTTTTGACAGGAAGAGAAAGTGGGATAATTGTCTCCTAGGGGATTCTTGTCTTAAGATGGGATGCAAAGAGAGATGACAAAGGAAAACCTGGTAAGTTTGATTATCTTTGGTTTGGACCATTCAAGGTTGCAAAAGATTTGGAAAATAACATTTTTATGTTACAAAATCTTAAAGATGAAGATCTTTTTGGAGGCCCTGTGAATGGGTGTTTTCTCAAACATTTATTTTACTAAAGTGGTGGGTGGCTCAAGGTCATTGTAAATATTGTTGTTATTTGAAATGTTTTATACAAGATCAGTTGAATAGGACTCCATGGCCCAATGGAAGAACACTAGTATATAGTTTGTTTTCAGTTTTCAGTGTGATAATTTGGTTTTCAATTATCTTCAGTATCTAATGAGGATGATTGGATTACAGAGTGTTTCCAGTTTGAAATTGATTACAAAACAAAAAGGAACATATACAAAGTTTAGATCATATTCTCAACAACAATAATTTGGAATGGCACAAATATGCAAGTTCTTGAAGCCTCATAGGGAGGACTTCATCCCCAGATGGAGCCAGGTGTTAGCACCTTTTGAATTCTAAACTTCAAATTGTTTTGTCAAATTATTAGAATAATCTATTCTTGTTAGAGTCCAGTCTATGTCAGTATTACAAAATGTTTTGGGAAAAGTATTTAAAAAAAAAAAATATCTTTCAAGAGTCATAATTCTATTAAAAAGTCAACCTATCCTTAAAATAACCTTAGTCAACTATTGAGTATGGTTTTTCAAGGTCTTTACTTGAGTGTTTGAATTTGGTAGCAAATATTATAATAGTGTTGAAAAAATGCTACCAAAAGTTTTGGATTAGAGTCTTTGAGGGAAAAAAATTCAAAAAATGGTCATGTGTCATTATTAATCTAGATGTGTCGCATACCATGTGAAACATGGTTAAATATTCCTTTATGTTTCTTTTGAAGTATGAAGTTATGTGTCTATTAGGTTATCATAAGAGTTAGGGGTATCATGTCGAACATTCATTTATGGTACCACCAAATCACAGTAATGATTTTTCATTCATGAGGTCAATTCACTTGTTGGTCGTAATATCGAGATGTTATTTTGTCTCTTTTTATTACCAACAAAACTAATCTTTCTTCATGTTGTTTTCCCTAAACATCACATAGTTAGTTTATAAACATAGTCACTATTTCCACCAATGACTAAAGGAGGAGACATAACGTGCTATGAACCTAAAGGTGAAAATTTTTTAGAGGTGTATCTAGAGAACAATATCAAGTTCTAGTAAGCATGAGGGTTAAGTTTTTACCAAAATATTGAGGGGTATAATCAGGAAGTGGATACAACATTTGCGAATGGTTTTGATGGATGCAAGATCAAAATCATAAATTTGACAATCTGAGTCACATAGGACTCCATTGATAAGGCCACGAAGTTACCAATAGATGGCGAGTGCTGGTTCAAGAACCATATTATCTTGGATTCCGATTTGAATAAGTTCTTGACGCCCGAGTATCAGAATCCAAGTTGGGGAAACGACATCAAAAGGAGGTGGCTTCACGATTAATGAAACGAGACAGTCAAAATGGTTCAATGATATATTATCTATGAAGGTAGGTTTTGTATTGTCCTTCTATACCATATGAGGCTTTTATTGAATTTTTATGGAGATAAAAGAATGAACTTTCCATTCATCCCGTTGAATATTTTAAGAAAAATTTCATCTAGAGTTCAGGCCAATCATAAGAGGAATAAGCACAGTGTCTTCCATCAAGGTTTAATTAAGCTATTAATCTTTGAATAATTAAACAAAAAAGAAAAGATATTGGCAACAATTTTTATCTGAATCTGGGTTTAAATATGAATCTCAAAAACCCCAGAAAAATGAAGATTATATCAAGCCCGAAAAGGTCGAAATTTCCAAAAATTCTAAAAGACATATTATCTAGATGTTTGTTTAAGAACAAGATTTTAAATATTTCACACGGGTAACCAAAAATGCCATGAGTAAAATTGAGTCCCAAGAACGGGTTATAGAAAAAGTTGCAACATTATCCATTTCAAAACAAGGGATTTTACCTATTAAGAAGGAATATAGAACGGAAAGTTAATGGATACAAGAAAATCATAGGAATCCGGGAAAAGAAGGTTTGAGGATGTCAGTGGATGCAATGGAAAAAATTTAGCAGAGGAGAAACACAGAGATTTCAGATGGTAGAAGATAATGCTTAGGGAAAGCATTGGCATACATCCATCGGTTCCAAATTTTTTGGTTGATTACTACCTAAATAAAAGTTAAAGCGCTACCAAATTTATTGAAGATGACAATTTTTTTATTTTGTGAATTTTAGACTTTAGTAAGCGAATAGTTTTTAAGTAATCCTTAGTTATAAGACTTATTTTCAAAGGTATCTATTGTAATCTACTCTTAGACAAACTATGTCCAACCAATGTTTCTCTAAATGTGGATCTAGAAATGACAAATTATGGATTTCATATTCCAAATAATGAAATCTGATTTAGATGTTATACTTTTGTAAATTGAGACCATATCTGCAAAATATGGATCTTAGATCCACGTTTGAAGTCAATTTTGTATCTATAAAACAAAGATTGAAAATTAAAAATAGGGTTGGAAGTCAGTGTTTTGGAAAATAGTTGTAAAATATTTTAGCAAACTCTGTAAATATGTTTCCTTATTGAGGAAATCCTATAGTTTCAGTATCAAATTGTGCTTCTTGTGTATCTTCTTATATTTTTCATTCTTAGTTGATTGAAATGATTAGATATATCCTATATCAATAAGTTATGGATTATAGATTCATGAGCAACCAAGATTAGTTGTAAATGCCTATTTTTTGTAAAGTTTCATTCAATGATCTAAATTCCGGATTAAAAATAATTTCTAGTTTATGAACAGCCTACTAGGGATCCAAGAAAGCCTCTAAAACTATCAGCCCTCCCTGTAAACCAGAAGGAAATGTAGTACAAAAAGTGCACCGTGAAGTCTCACCCGATATAGTTTTGATGGGTGACTGCAATACTCAAGTGCTTGCAGTCCAGGACTGAATGGACATCTGTGAAGTACGTGCTTAGAGTTCTATTTAACTATTAAAGCACTACATTGGCATTCTCATTTATGAATGGAATGTAATCGGATTCATTTATTAATTTATACATCATTCTAACATCCTCTCATAAACAATAAAAGAGACACAATAATTCATTCACATAACACAGGTTTTATCGCGGTTCACCCCCCCGGGCTACGTCCACAAAGATCTAGCTCTCAGCTCTTCTATTATGGTAGTTCCAAAACTATAACGTCACGTTGTTTACAGTTTGTTCTTAGTCGGGTTGAGATATATTATGAATCAGACTAGATCACACTAGGCTCCTTAGCTTGTGATCTAACCCTCAAATCCCCCCTTTTGACCCTCTACAACTCAACAAATTACAAAATTGGGTCGTATGACCAAGTATTACAAACTAGTTATCAAAACAGGACTCTTTCCTCCCGACATCTCTTCAAACTGAACAACTACTCCCTCTTTATATACCTCATAGGTATCTATATATATGTTTCTAGCTCATCATCCATTAAAATGTATTACAAAAACCCTAACCCTAATGCCGTGCTGCACTTCCTTCCAGTTGTCGCTTTCCTTGTGCATGCTTTTCTTCCCAAAATAGATTTTATTTCCAATTCATCTTGCTTCCAACATGCCCCCAACAATGACATGTGGCTCATACCGAGCCACCTAACCCTTGTGTGATTCGTCGATCTCTTTTGTGATGGCTTGGAACTTCTCCATGATCTTTGTTGCTTGCGTTTGGGATTGCGTGGTCTTCTCCTTGAGTGCGTACAATATCTGCACTGCAATCTCATCACTGACCATCCTTGCACATTATGCCTGGGTTTGTGCCATATATGTTTCATCTTCCTCTTCCTATGCAATGATCTCTGCTACTCTCTCCTAGAGAAGTTCCATTTGAGACTGGTGCTCTATTTTTTGTGTCTACGCAGCTATGAGCTATGCTTGTAGTTTCTTCATGTCCTGTGATCCTTTGACGTGCTCCATGATTGACATTATCTTCTACCTCTGCTTGAGGTCCTGGATAACTACACTTATCCTTTCTCCTTCCCGTTCCAACTGTTGGACCCGTTGATCCTCTTCCATATTCATCCAGAGTGGTGCTAATTTCTCAAACAAGTCGGTCGCCAGTGGACTTGTCATTCTATCTCTTTTGTCTATGTTGTTGCCTCATGTTTCCTTTTATCCTTCAACGCTGGTGGAGTGGTAGGTGTGAGCTACTCCTGGAGATGTTCGATCTCCTGTTGGTATTGATCAATTGTTTGCACAATCTGATCAATCTTCTCTATCACTGTGAGTTCGACTGTCTGCACGTTATTTGTGATTTTCTCGTAGGCTACGACTACTTTCTACTCCAACCCCTTCATGTGTTCCTTCTCATATTTGGTATCAATCTTGGCCTTCTCAAGTACCAATTCCAACCCATCCCGATTATCCTTTGTCTGTTGCAATTCTGCTACATCTATGTGTGCATGAGACTGTACCTCCTATGTAACATTGACTTGTAGTTTATACAAGGCCTTGGTTGGTATCCACGTCAATACCAACTTTAGTTGAGCCAAGTCCTTTAGGGGTGTCTTCCCCAGGATTTCGTCCATGTGCAACATGTTGGGTGTTACATGAAATGTGGAGCTCGACTGTGCTGTCGTTTGGATCCTGTCATGCTTACTTAATCCAGCTTCACCTCCTATCTGTTATGCTGACGGGGTCATTTCTTCATTTCTATAGACTATATGCACTTCCTCGAGCTGCCTGAGGAGTTGTCGTATGTGTGCCAGCTCTTCTTCAATTTTCTCCCTTTGGCACACAACATTCTCTAAATCTTTGACTGTGCGATCGTGGATCATTTGATCCACCATGTTCACATCATCCTCAGTGATCATGTATTCTGGGGGAATTTTTTGTGCCTTCGCCTTCTTGTGTGCACCCCCTGTCTAAATGATTGTACTCTTTGTTTGGCCTTGTTCTTGTGGTGTACCACTTGATGTAGCTCCTTGCATTGCCTCAGCCTGTTTCTATTATATCTGGGGCACCTGTGTGTTGGTATTCCTCCCTATCTTGCACATCCCCCCTTTCTTCTTTTGTTCTTTATTATGACTTGTCCTAGGTTTCTTGGGCACTGTTACTTCCTCGGGTTGTGTGCATTCCTGTCTTACCTCCTCAGTATGTGTGTGTTCATGTATTAACTCCTCCTCTTCTATATCGATGAGTATTTCTTGAATGAGGACAGGAACCCTCCAGTCATCTTCCCAATCCTTAATGGACATTTATATTTCTTCCTTTGTGATTCAGTAATGCAGTTGTAGCCATTGATTGTCGGGGTCCTTCCATGCTTGGATCCACATCGCATGTCTAGTAGCTTTGAAGTTGGCTATGCCTTGATACTTTGAAACATCTTCCAGTGTTACCCTTCAAGTGTTGGCGATGGTTTCCTATATGTCAAGGAGATAACCTTCGAATATAGTTGCATTCTCTTTTCTATTCTTGGCATCTGAAGCTGATCCAAGCGATAAGTATAGCGCTCCATGGGAAGGTTTGGGTCTAGTGCAAAAAAATGAATACTTCGGCTCCTTCCATCCCATCACGGCTATCAGGATGAGTAGCCATGAATAATGAAATTATGTCCCCAAATCCTATGCATCCTTGCAGTCATCTAGGAACAGATTCAACAAATAAGGGGCCCAACTGAGTGTGGTGCCCTCGAGACACTATCCTGCAGTTGTGACAACCCTGGCTAGGAATTCCTCCTTGTGGCATGTTGATGGGTATTAAATCCCTTGACTCAACATTAGGAACCAAACATGCCACCGAGGCCCAATTAGACTCTGCAACGTTTGAATATGGAATGGTTCTCTAGATCTTGCAATCCGACCAATTTATCAGAGGGCTTTGTGTTTTCTTGTGAAGGCTCTTCCTTTAGTTAAGACTATTCGCTTTTGTATTTTCTCCTAGGTGGGATTGGTATGAGAAATGAAAGCCAGTATAAACCAACTTGACAACAAACTGGATTAAGTTTTAACTACTGAGGAAGAGGCTGAGCTTGGGATAACCCGCTGCTCAAACATGCAAACAATGATTCTATACCACAGGCCTAGTACTAATACATTAACCGTGTGAGCATCCAATTACTGTATGAGAAACTAATTATCAGAAAGAAAGCACATATGTAATAAGATAATGGAAAGAAAAATAATTCATCTACCATAACCATTCATCACATAATAACACAATGATTTATCTTCATCATTAAAGAAAAGAACATCAAGACATTGCACCAGATAACTTGACAACATAATTAATTTCTCTTACTCATTACTGCATCATTCATGAAATAGGATAGGAAGTAGTTCTTCTCCAAGTCCAATCATATGCATATGATGAAAATAGTTTTTCTTTGGTCCAAAAGTACTTCTCAATTCTTAGCAGCTTCAAAATAATTCTTAACAACCAAAAAGAAAGAGTTCTTAAAACAACCATCGACCCCTAACTAATTGGTCGATGTCTTTATTTATAATATAAAGTTTAACTGAAATTAATGGCTAAGTGTAGTTTAAGCAAAGCAAAAACCACCATGTGGCGTTATCTTATAATAGTTTCTTTAACAATCAACCCGAGATATTTCTTGGAAAGGGTGACTTTTCTCGTATTCAGTCCAACTGATAAATAGTTCTTCACAAGTTTGGGCCCATGGAAATCTGTGTTGTTCCATCAGAGCTGCATATATTCCCCTGATGTCTACTGCATGCACCCAGTACTTCATGGGACTGGATTTCAACTACTGTAGCATGGTTCCGGCCCTGATCGGAGGTTCTGCGAATCGCTACACTTTCCCTAGCTTCACATTGGCCATTTTTGTGAGCTCTTCGGTCCATATCGAGTCTTGTTTGGCATGCATCTTGACTATGTCACTTAAGTCGACAAATTTGTCAGGGGTGTCGAACTTGGGGAGCCCGATATCTTTCATTACTTTATTAATTTTATCCCAATGCTTCTTGCATTGGGTCCATTTCTCTTGGATTTCTCGGTGTGGGTCCCAAGACATCTTATGCCAGTACTCAGGTGATCGTTTCATGCAATTAAGACTATATTTTCCCACCATTTGAATGCCATGTTCTTCCTTCTCTTGGTCCTACTGAATTTCCTCAATGTACTCAATTCTTTCTATTGCTTGCTACACCTTTTCATACCATCACTCCATCTCCTTGCATGTTGCGAATTCCATGAGAGTGTCCTCCTGGATATCAGTTGCATTTGCGGTTAATAGGTGTCTTTCCTTATTGAACTCATTGTAAACTCCTTTGAATTCACCTTTCACATACACAGTATTCTACATGGCACCTTTATACTATTCGGCTAGGTGGCGCAAGTGTTCAAGATCATTTAGGGTAGTGGCTAGTTCCTTTTCATCTCTCCTGGATCTATCCAAGGTGGCATCCGAGAGGGATTTTCCCACGCTGATCAGTTCAGTAGTCTGGGCATTTGTTGTGTTGATTAAGTTCTCCTCTGTAGTAATGAAGATGGAGTGATCCAAAGTGATCCTTCTTTTCTTTGCAGTCCTCTGAATGATGGCCTTTATCTTTTGATCATAGGAGATTGCATAGATATATGATACCTCATCTACTAGCTTTGGTATCTGCTGATCACCCCATGTGAGTGTGTTCCATAGGTTATTGGTGGTGTATATTTATTCAAGATTGGGCTCTTGAACTTCCTTGTTGTGCCTCACGGGTGTAGCCTCTGCTTGTTGTTCATCGGAGATTTGAGTAATTGGCAGAATAGAGATGTCGGGTACAGACTCTTGAATTACTTGCTCGTTGGTTGCCAAACCGCTGATTCCCTTTCGCGAGGATTGTTTCTTTGATTCCTCTGATTTGGGTTTGTCATCCAGATCTGCTTCAAATTCTGATACAATAAGCCCCTATGTGTCGAGGCCACTTTTGGATTTTTTTTCCTCTTGCAAGACCTCCTTGTCTTGAACTTTGAGCTCAGGAGAAGAAGTCTTCTCTAGACCCTTTTCCTCTTGGACATGCACAGGGGTGTCATGAGATGGCTCTGAGCTCTCGTCATCACTATATATATGTATAAGCTTGATTAATGGATTAGGTGCTTTTGTTTCTATTAACATCCAACCTGCCCCTGGTTGAATTGTCTCACCCACCAGGGGACTGACCGACGATGTTGTGGATTCAGGGTTGCCTGACCCATTGGTGTTACTGGGATTTATAGAACTGGGGCCTCTTGGCTCCGACGGGCCACCTTCTCAAATACCAGTTGGAAGCATAGGTGTTATGATGAGGTACATATCATCTTGCATCCGCTTCATTAGCAGCTGGCTTTGTTGCCACAAAATTTCACCCATCCCCTGTGTAACTTGACTTTCAGGGGAATCCTTGGTTTGTACTGGGGATTCCCGATAATCCCCCACTGTTTTGATGTCTTCTTGGGGATTACCCATTGCTTCACCTGGTTCAGATGATACCATTCCTTCCCATGTCCTAAGAATCTCTTGAGCTATCTGCTCCAAGGACATCACTTTCTCTTCCCAACTCATGGCCTTGAACCTAGTTGTTCGAGGGTCAGCTATCCTTGCCACCACCTCGTTCCAGTCTCGAGCGTTTTCGGTGAAAAATTCATCTTCAAACCAATCATGGGCATAAGGCCAATAGGATGATACCTATGATGTGTGTTGTAGGACTAGGCCCTTGGGATCGTGTTTTCGAAAACGACCAGTTTTGAACTGAAATTCCAATTGGCTTAGCCCCTCTTACTTAGCATGTGCGGTGTCTTTGACCATGTAGAAGCCAATATGAAACCTGTAGGGTATGAAGGCCCGCTTCTTGTCTCTTACTAAAGTGGCATTATATCCTTGCAGAATGGTTTGATAGCAAGTTTCTTCTAACACTAGTCGATTGGGAACATATATGGGTAACAAATGGGGTGCCCCTGTTGCACTGAAAACCCTGATGTAGGTCTCGCATTCATCTAAATACCAATGACCTACTTTCGATATAACCTTTTTTTCTTCATCTGATAGCCTTGGGCACTCTTTCTTCAACAACAAAGAATAAATGCGCATAATAAACTGGTCATAGATAAGAGAATAGTATTTTTTGTACCTATTTTCCCATAAGATGTTGAAGTATACATGGACTTGGATTTCGGAGGAGTGTCAGTTTAAGTTCATTCCAAGAGAGAACACTCCTGGCACAGATGATGTCTAGTAGATACAAATCCATGTAGAAGGATATGGTTTCTTCTCTTTCAGTGTCTGGGCTTGTTGTATACAGGTACTCAGTTGTTTGGAGATGATGGCAACCCAATTGAAGCTTGTGCCTAAAATGGCCACCGTATAATCTATAGGCATCCAATCCTCTAAAAACTGGGAACAATATTTCTCTCCATGCAACCTGTAGAGAGAGCCATCAGGTATATGTATGTTTCCCTTAGATTGGTCATCGGATACCAGCTGGTAGTCCGGTTAGTGAATTTTTTTTCTTCCCTCCACCATGACGCCATGACTTTGCTGGTGTCGTGTGTTGCATAGAAACTTACAATGAAATCAGTGTTCATCTTTTCTTCTGCCTCCCTGAGCTTGTAGTAACTCTGGACCTATGAAGGAAAGAAAACCCTAATGCATTCACCATTATCGTCATTAACCAAACAATTTTTTCCATCAGTGTGGTCAATGAGCCACTTTAGGAGCTCAATGCAAGGAAACATAGGAGTTCGTCTTGCCACCATGTGCAGATAAGACCTATGGATATTTGGAAGGACAACATCATTGATCTTCCTTGTATCAAGATCATTGTGCCTTTTATACTCAAGGGGTTCCTCCTTCTTGATTTTCTTAAACAATTCTTCCGAACGAGGAAATGTTTCTTTGGCTCGAATGTTTGCCTCTATGTCTCCGAAGGTGAGGGGATAGACAAAGACTTTCTCAGTGGATGTCTTAATGATGGGCACCAGCTTAGGGGAAAATTCTAATTGTCTTACAACTACTAGGGAGGAGCCCTCTCCTGCTTCTAGTTCTTGCAGCTTTGGTTCTCTTGGGGATTTCTTGGTGGAGGGCTTCTTTGGAGGCATTGTTCCTACAATTTAAATGACCCTTTAAACAGGTGTACAGAGTGGCGTTGGGTGGGAACACATAAACAATAAAACGTAAAACACCACAAGTAGATACATACCTGTAATTCTTGCTAAGATAATTGTCTAATACTCACTGAACCTTGGATGCCTTCTTTGAATTGTTAGCCTCCCTCTCCTGTGTTTTTTGAACTCCTTGCCACATAGAATAGGATCACACACAATGACTTGAAAGAAAATGACTGGAGAGATTCTATCCATCGTATCAATTAGTTAATGCGAGTAATGAATGTAATTTAAAATAAACTACCGTCAGATCTCTGCAAGTAAATTCTAACTAGTTGAGGGTGGAGGCACGGAGGAAGATGTATTGTATCGGTAGGTTTAAAAGGTCTCTTTTGATTCACGCACGAATTAGCAACTAATGCGCGATCCACAAATTAACTAACATTTTAAGTGCATCGTACCTAACAAATCTAAGGGTTAAAACGTCTCATCACGTCATGTCTCTCTGACGTGGAGATCAGGGATCGGCTACTACCTTTGCGCATGCTTCTACTAGTATCCTTCTGATAAAACTTCTGACACCGATGATATCGGGGATTGGTGATCGAGGAAACTTCAAGTGCATAGTTTTTTTAAGTGGGTTATTGTCTTCGTAACCTTCGGTCATTGAACATGTTTCAGGATTCGGCGGTTGGCGATACC
>JASDQU010026301.1:29739-52051 GCA_032191745.1 Picea mariana
GATGGTTGTTGTAAGAACTCTTTATTTTTGGTTGTTAAGAATTATTTTTAAGTTACTAAGAATTGAGAAGTACTTTTGGACCAAAGACAAACTATTTTCATCAGATGCATGTGATTGGACTTGGAGAAGAACTACTTCCTATCCTGTTTCATGAATGATGCAGTAACGAGTAAGAGAAATTAATTATGTTGTCAAGTTATCTAGTGCAATGTATTGATGTTCTTTGCTTTAATGATGAAGATAAATCTTTGTGTTATTATGTGATGAATGGTTATGGTAGATGAATTATTTTTCTTGCCATTATCTTATTACATATGTGATTTCTTTCTGATAATTAGTTTCTCAGATAGTAATTAGATGCTCACATGGTTAATGTATTAGTACTAGGCCTATGGTATAGAATCATTGTCTGCATGTTATCCCAAGCTGAGCCTCTTCCCCAATAGTTACAACTTAATCCGGTTTGTTGTCAAGTTGGTTTATACTGACTTGCATTTCTCATACCAATCCCACCCAGAAGAAAATACAGAAGAGAATAGTCTTAATTGAACGAAGTTCCTTCACAAGAAAACACAAAGCCCACCGATAAATTGGCCAGATCACAAGATCTGGAGAACCATTTCATATTAAAATGATGCAAAGTCTTATTGGGCCTTAGTGGCAGGTTTGGTTCCTACTGTTGGGTCAAGGGATTTAAGACCCATCAACAGAATTGGCACTGGAATGAGGGCCTAAGAATGAATGGCTGAGTATATAATTTATACAGAATTTTGAGTAGCCTACATGTTCATAATGACCCACATGCATGGCTATTCATTCTACAAACATCCCACACACGTTGAGTACTCCCAAAGAGGGTAACTCACCCCAGACTGAGGAAGAACGTTTTCACCCTAAAATACCTTACGCTCTTCCTCACTAGAGAATCACTAGATCCTACGCCTGACAGATCGATGCGTTGTCCTTAGATCCCATCCTCCCTCAAAGAAAACAACAAAGCAAACCAGTGGTTAGCACTCCCGATGAAGTTTTATTACACTCCGTAGAAGACTTAATAGATTTATTGATTACCAAAATCCAAGAACCTCTTGATCTGATACCTGAAATGCTAGCCGGTGACATCTCCGAGCCAAACAAATTTTCAGAAGAAGAAGAGTTTGAATCATATTTCGAAGATATGGAAGGTAATCATAACCATGAGGAAGAAAAGGAAATCCCACTTTAGAACAACCAACCTTGGTTGGCTGGAGATGCTGTGGCCATCCCTGGACGAGTACATAATCTTCCTCGACACCCAGAGAAGCTGCTCCCCAAGTACGACCCCGAGACTTCAGGTTTACCTGAAGATCACATCAAGAAGTTCATACTCATGATTAGACTCATGAATGTTCAACATGAAGACGTATTTTGCAGAATTTTCCCCTACACATTTGAAAATTCATCTTCCACATGGTATTTTAATATGCCAATAGGATCTATAACTAGCTGGACCAAGTTCCAGAAATATTTTCTAGATAAATTTACAGAGGAAAATACTATAGGAGCTCTGATGGTTGAGTTGTTCACAGCCACCATGAGTCTGAAAGAGAGCATCAAATATTTCAATCAAATATTCGTGACCATTTTAAACAAATTCTAGCCCATGACAAAACCAACTCAAGAGTTACAAATCAAGGTTTATGCTAATGCGCTCCTGACTTCTATTTCTATATTTGTAAAAAGAGTCGTTAAGAAAACCCTAGTGGAAATTTTTTAAGAGGCCAAGACAATAGAATTCCAGATTAAAGGATGTAAATAAGGCCAGAACTCTCTAGTAAATAAAGAAACCCAACACCTTCCCAGGAGAGGACTCCTTTTGACTAGAGCACCCAAAAAACTGGCTGAACAGGCTCCAGACAAAGGTAATGGAGATATAGAAGATATACAATCCATGTTTAAGAAATTGTAAAATGCGATCATAGAAATGAAGAGAAGTGAAGGAGAGGGAAACCAAGGCCAAAGGCCCTACAAGCCTTTCTTTACAAGAAACCTGCCTTTCAAAGAAATTGAACCTCCCCCAAYCAACTTAAACATTGATCTATGGAATGTCGAATCTAATTCTTTYTGTACTTATCATCAAGAAAACCACTCYGTAAGAGACTTYCGTCAATGGGTACATGCCATGAATTTGATGGCCAATCAGTTTCTAGACGAAGTCTCCCTAACCGAACAACCAAACAGGTCGGTCATGAATATTGATGACTAGGAAGAGATTGACCCACCACGAGATATATCCATGTTGATCTGGGATCTCGACCTGATCATGCCTTCCGACAACCTGTTCGAATTTCGGGAAAAACCCATGGAAGTTTTGGTAATACAGACACACAGTAAGGGTCCGCCTAGCTCGAAATATACCGACACCACCCAGGCCTCAAAAAGTAAGATAACTCCCGATCACCTGAAAACATATTTCTCTCTCGTTAAAAAGCATGTACACATTCATACCCAGGAATCTCCCAAACTAGATTACAACGTAGTCAAAGATTTGAATAATCTAAAGGCCAATATATCAGTTATGGACATATGCAGGATTCCTCAGCAGAAGGAATTTCTATTACAAGCTTTGAATTCAGTAGAAAAAATGATGGCGGGTAATGGTCTAGAAAGAAATTTGTCTCCCATAGATCCGGTGGGAAAACCAACTATGAACACTTGTTCGGGAGATAGAAAGGAAAATAATATTGTCCCATCATTCCTCTTAATGTTTCAAATCTTCAATAGAAACCTTCATAACTATATGGTAGATTCTGGAGTGTTCTCCAACGTTATGCCCTTTTCTATTTGCAAAACATTAAATGCCATACCTCTCAAAAGTGATAAGCATGTCATACAACTAGACAGGACCCTGGTAAAGGTCATAGGAGAACTCAAAGATGTGATTATCAGAATATTGACACACCCCAATTTCATGCAAGTGATTGATATCATCGTAGTAGATATCCTAGAGGCATATGGGATATTACTGAGCGAGATTGGTTTGAAAACATAAACGAGTACTTCAGTACAGGCTGGGCACACCTTTGGCTACTACTGAAGGGATACAAGAACATGATCAAAATTGATAGGGAGAGATATCTGAAACATACGGTCATTGATCTAGAGAACCCTAATGAGCCTTCGTCCATAGATTTCCCCATACTGGGCAATTATTCCTCCGACTCCTACTTCAGAAACTTTGCTCCTCTCTTATTCAATGTTTCTCTTACCCAAAACTCCTAATTGGTTTTTCAAGAGAAATTTCCGATACTGACAAGAGACACCCTCTTCTGTCAAAACGCTGTGATAGATCTTGCGAAACAAGAGGTCAGGGAGCAAGAAACTAATAAGGGAAACAAAAATAGCGATTCTTGCTCACAAATTTGGACCCTCTATTTCGATGGATCTAAATTGCAAGAAGGGTCAAGAGCAAGGTGCATCCTCATCGACCCTAAAGGTAATCGTCATTTCCTATCCTGTAGGCTAGAGTTTGAGTGTACCAATAACACTACCGAATATGAATCACTGGTACAAGGATTAAATAAAGCCATATATTCGAATGTCAAAGAATTGAAATTTTTTGGAGAATCTGAAATTGTTGTTAGACAAGTAAGGAATACTATACATTGCAATAATCCTCACTTGAAGAACTATTAGCAGGAGGTGCATAGGTTAATAGAGAACTTTGAAGCTTTTGATATCATAGCGATCCCCAGAGAAAAAAATGTTCTTGCTGACTCCTTGGCCACAGTCGCTTCCAGGATGTCCCCTTTAGAGGATTATGAAAACTCACGATTCATCGTGGAGATGCTTTACAAACCATCAATACCCAATAACATTTACAATTGGAAAGTCTTTGAAGTAGATGACCAGATCATGAAATTCTTGTCCAACCAAGAAAATTTCAAATATCTCTCTATTGATGATGAATAACTCCAAGAGCAATCAACAGAAATTGATCCTCGGACAAGACAACCTATGGATAAATCAAAGGCTCACACAATCCCTAAAGGGATAGCTAATCTAGAAAATTTGCTTGATCTGAAAGAGCAATTTAAGGGTCCTATGAATGCAAAGTCGGGTAGCCCTTGTCCCCTGCATGAAAATATAAATCTTGGGATGCCAGAAAACCCAAAGAATGTGAATCTTGGAAAGACTATATCTAAGGAAGAGAGGAAAGCTTACCTCAAATTATTCAGACAATACCAGGATGTCTTCACATGGTCCTATAGGGATTTGAAAATGTATGATACTTGCATCATTCAACACACCATCCCGTTAAAACCCGAAGTGAAACCTTTCCAACAGAAGCTCCAAAAGTATCACCCATCCCTTGAACCTCTCATGTATCAGGAATTAAAAAAGATTTTAGATGCCAAGATCATTTTCTAGGTTAGACATTCTACCTAGGTAGCGAATCCTGTTCTGATGAGGAAAAAGTTAGGAGAAATCCGCCTATACGTAGCTTTTAGGAACCTCAACAGAGCTTCAAAAAAAGACAATTACCCAGTACCACTGATGGAACAACTCCTACAGACCGTGTCTGGATTGAAGATCTTCTCTCTACTAAATGGGTTCTCAGGTTACAACCAAGTCCTGGTTTCAGAGGAAGATCATTTAAAAACCACCTTCTGAACTAAATGGGGAATCTTCTATTATAAACGCATGCCTTTCAAGTTAATTAATGTAGGAGTGACCTTCCAAAGGGCCATGGATGTGGCTTTCTAGGGACTAATCAATAAATGTGTGGTAGTGTATCTAGATGAACTAGCAGTGTATTCGAAGAATAGAGAAGAGCACATCCAACACCTAACTCAGATTTTCAAAAGGTGTAGGAAATACAGAATATCCTTAAAACCAAAGAAAAATATCTTCGGCATCGAAGAAGGTAAGCTGTTAGGCCACATTATATCTCAAGCAGGGATTCACATAGACCCGAAAATGATTAATGCCATAGCTCAACTCCCATTATCCCATAACAAGAATGTTATGTAGTCCTTTTTCGGTCAAATCAATTTTGAGAGAAAGTTCACTCCTGACTTCACAGAAATCATCAAAACATTACAAAAGATGATTCACAAAGACGTCGAATTTAAGTGGGATGATGAGCGAAAAGACGCTTTCAACAATATCAAAGATTCCATATCCTAGGCTCTGGTGTTGCGAAGTCTCGATTTCAATAGAGACTTTTCCCTTTATACTTTTTCCTCCGGCCAGTCATTAGTTGTAGTTTTGACTCAGAAGGATGATGACAACAATGAAGCCCCAATGTCATTTATGAGTACTAATCTTCAAGGAGATGCGCTCAATTATCCTGCTATAGAAAAACATGCCTACGCGGTTTATAAGGCAGTAAAGCATTTCAGGTCTTACATTGTCAAGAACCACACTAAAGTAATTGTGCCACAACTTGCAGTCCGATCCTTGTTTACCAAACAAGAAATGGAGGAAAGAAGAGGGAACTCGATGGTAGTAGTTCAGAAATTTGATCTAGATATAAAACCTACCAAACTAGTAAAAGGACAAGGTTTATCCAAGCTTGCAGCTAAAGCCCAGGATCAAGTAAATGAAGATTTCAGATGGGAGAACAAAATGGAACTATGGTCTGGTGAAGTATCATACATCTCCTCAGGACAAGCCTCTTGGTATAAGGATTTAACTTACCTTCTACATCACGAGACTTGTCCCGAAAACCTCAACCCTAGGGAAAGGAGAGCCCTCGGATTAAAATCTGCACAATACTGCCTTATAAATTTGGTTCTCTTCCAAATCAATTATGATGGGGTCCTATTAAGATGTGTCTAATGTGGAAACGTAGACAGAGTGCTGAAAGAACTCCATGATGGCCTCGTCGGGGAACATTTCGCAGGAAACACCACCGCTCATAAGATTCTGAAAGCCGACTATTATTGGCCCTCCTTGTTCTAAGATGCTCATACTTATGCTAGAAACTGTAAGACTTGTCAAACAAGCACTGGAAAGAAGAAGAGAGCAACAACCCCACTCCAACCTATGACTGTCTCTAGGAATTTTGAGCAGTGGGGGTTAGATATCATAGGAGAAATTACACCTAGCTCTTCAAAACTACACAAATACATTCTTATTGCCACTGACTATTTCACGAAATGGGTAGAGGCCATTCTTCTAACTCATGTAAATGAGAAGGTAGTGATCCAATTCATAGAACAACAGTTGATCACGAGGTTTGGTGTCCCTTCTGTTCTGGTATTTGATAATGCAATTGACTTTTCTTCCACCCTATTGATGGAGTTTTCTATAGACAAAGGAATCATAATTAAGTACTCTGGAAATTATTATCCCCAGGGAAACGGTGTGGCAGAATAAACTAATAAAAACCTGGTAATAATATTGAAGAAGACGGTTGTAGACAACAAAATAAATTGGCACAATCTACTCCATAATGCTCTATGGGCTGATAGGGTCACACCCAAAGAAGCTATAGGAAATTCCCCATACTTTTTGTTCTATGGGAAAGAATCCATCCTCCCAAATGGGCTCTATCTTCCATCTGGGCCAAGACTCCAACGAAGAACCCTCATTGACCATGCAACAAAGAATTAGCACTCTACTCATGCTGGAAAAAGAGAGAGAAAAGGCTAAGTCAAAATTTCTAGCTCACCAACTGATAGTGAAAAGATGGTTCAATAGGCATAAGGTGAAAGAAAAGAACTTTGAAGTAGGAGACCTAGTCTTGAAGTGGGATAGAGCAAATGAGCCAAAAGGGAAACATTATAAGTTTCAAAATATATGGTTTGGACCTTTCCAAGTGGTTGAGAAGATCGGGGTAGGAACTTATAGGTTGCATAATCTGAAAGGGGAACCTGATGCCCACCCATTAAATGGACAAGCCCTAAAACAATACTTTCAATAAAAAAAAACAAAAAAAATGAATAAAACAATAAATATGTGCGTTGTTTGTTCTTTGTTGAGTATCTTCACGATTGTAAATTACTTATTTTTGTTGTTTCTTTTCTTTCTGGTTTTCTGTGCTTTGAAGGTATGTCCGACGAAATAATGGTCGGCCTTATACAATGTGGCAAACCATGTTTTTAATCCATCGCTCACTTACAAACACTAGAATCACTGGAAAACTTGCATTTACTTCAAGGAATCCTCTATCCAACTTCAACAAATGACAAATTCGGAGAAATGTCTACTTTGTGGTTCGGTGAGTTAGGGTCAAAGGAAACGAAGGAGGAAAGGGGTTAAAACCCCACAAGCAGACCCAAAAGAATCAACCGAAGGACGTCAAATGTGAAGGCTAAGAGGATTTGATTTAAGACCAGCTAAGATTCTCCATCACCTTCCGTATCAACCGAACCCTAGAGGAGGAACATATATTCTGCTTTCGCCCAGTGAACCACCATTTATTAAGCACTCAACACACCCTAAAAATTCTATTTCGATTTCTACTTTTGGGGTACCACTTGATCCTTTTCCCCATCTACCTTCACTTCAGTATGAAACTTATGCATGCACTTATCTTTTATGTTTCATTTTAAAATTGTTTAAAGTCTACTCGAATGCACAACAAAGAATCATCTTAACTTTAAATGGGACTTAACAACTACTGAAGGAACTGATAGTATAAATCTTTCCCCAACATGCTTAGGAAGTTTGGCAACGATAAAGATTAAAGGTGACAAAAAATCGCTTGAGAAGTTCAAAATAGCCGCGCTCCAATCTTCATCGACGTCAGTGGACGAACATCTCTCATTTTTGTGAATAAGCTTTGGCTGGAATATCGTAGAAGAGCGACCCATTCGGCTTCGGAAAGAAAATGAAAAGTAAGCATCGCACAAAGGGAAAATTGGTATCGCCAACCGCCGAATCCTGAAACATGTTCAATGAACAAAGGTTACGAAGACAATAACCCACTTAAAAAAACTATGCACTTGAAATTTCCTCGATCACCAATCCCCGATATCATTGACGTCAGAAGTTTTATCAGAAGGATACTAGTAGAATCATGCACAAAGGTAGTAGCCGATCCCTGATCTCCACGTCAGAGAGACATGACGTGATGAGATGTTTTAACCCTTAGATTTTTTAGGTACGATGCACTTAAAATGTTAGTTAATTTGTGGATCACGCATTAGTTGCTAATTCGTGCGTGAATCAAAAGAGACCTTTTAAACCTACCGATACAATACATCTTCCTCCGTGCCTCCACCGTCAACTAGTTAGAATTTACTTGCAGAGATCCGACGGTAGTTTATTTTGAATTGCATTCATTACTCGCATTAACTAATTGATACGATGGATAGAATCTCTCTAGTCATTTTCTTTCAAGTCATTGTGTGTGATCCTATTCTACGTGGCAAGGAGTTCAAAAAACACAGAAGAGGGAGGCTAACAATTCAAAGAAGGCATCCAAGGATCAGTGAGTATTAGACAATTATCTTAGCAATAATTACAGGTATGTATCTGCTTATGGTGTTTTACGTTCTATTGTTTATGTGTTCCCACCCAACGCCACTCTGTACACATGTTTAAAGGTTCCTTTAAATTGTAGTAACAATGCCTCCAAAGAAGCCCTCCACCAAGAAATCCCCAAGAGCACCAAAGCTGCAAGAACTAGAAGCAGGAGAGGGCTCCTCCCCAGTAGTTGTAAGACAATTAGAATTTTCACCTAAGACGGTGCCCATCATTAAGACATCCACTAAGAAGGTCTTTGTCTAGCCCCTCACCTTCGGAGACATAGAGGCAAACATTCGAGCCAAAAAAACATTTCCTCGTTCGGAAGAATTGTTTAAGAAAATCAAGAAGGAGGAACCCCTTGAGTATACCAGGCACAATGATCTTGATACAAGGAAGATCAATGATGTTGTCCTTCCAAATATCCGTAGGTCTTATCTTCACATGGTGGCAATATGAACTCCTATGTTTCCTTGCATTGAGCTCCTAAAGTGGCTCATTGACCACACTGATGGAAAAAACTGTTTGGTTAATGACGATAATGGTGAATGCATTAGGGTTTTCTTTCCTTCATAGGTCCAGAGTTACTACAAGCTCAGGGAGGCAGAAGAAAAGATGAACACTGATTTCATTGTAAGTTTCTATGCAACACATGACACTAGCAAAATCATGGTGTCATGGTGGAGGGAAGAAAAAAAATTCACGAACCGGACTACCGGCTGGTATCCGATGACCAATCTAAGGGAAACATACATATACCTGATGGCTCTCTCTATAGGTTGCATGGAGAGAAAGATTGTTCCCAGTTTTTAGAGGATTGGATGCCTCTAGATTATACGGTGGCCATTTTAGGCACACGCTTCAATTGGGTTTCCATCATCTCCAAACAACTGAGTACCTGTATACGACAAGCCCAGACACTGAAAGAGGGAGAAACCATCTCCTTCTACATGGCCTTGTATCTACTAGACATCATCTGTGCCAGGAGTGTTTTCTCTTGGAATGAACTTAAACTGACACTCCTCCAAAATCCAAGTCCATGTATACTTCAACATCTTATGGGAAAATAGGTACAAAAAATACTATTCTCTTATCTATGACTAGTTTATTGTGCGCATTTATTCTTTGTTGTTGAAGAAAGAGTGCCCAAGGCTATCAGATGAAGCAAAAATGGTTATATCGAAAGTAGGTCATTGGTATTTAGATGAATGCGAGACCTACATCAGGGTTTTTGGTGCAACAAGGGCACCCCATTTGTTACCCATATATGTTCCCAATTGACTAGTGTTAGGAGAAACTTTCTATCAAACCATTCTACAAGGATATAATGCCACTTTAGTAAGAGACAAGAAGCGGGCCTTCATACCCTACAGGTTTCATATTGGCTTCTACATGGTCAAAGACACCGCACATGCTAAGTAAGAGGGGCTAAGCCAATTGGAATTTCAGTTCAAAACTGGTCGTTTTCGAAAACACGATCCCAAGGGCCTAGTCCTATGACACACATCATAGGTATCATCCTATTGGCCTTATGCCCATGATTGGTTTGAAGATGAATTTTTCACCGAAAACGCTCGAGACTGGAACGAGGTGGTGGCAAGGATAGCTGACCCTCGAACAACTAGGTTCAAGGCCATGAATTGGGAAGAGAAAGTGATGTCCTTGGGGCAGATAGCTCAAGAGATTCTAAGGACCTGGGAGGGAACGGTAGCATATGAACCAGGTGAAGCAATGGGTAATCCCCAAGAAGACATCAAAACAGTGGGGGATTATCGGGAATCCCCAGTACAAACCAGGGATTCCCCTGAAAGTCAAGTTACACAGGGGATGGGTGAAATTTTGTGGCAACAAAGCTAGCTGCTAATGAAGCGGATGCAAGATGATATGTACCTCATCATAACACCTATGCTTCCAACTAGTATTTGAGAAGGTGGCCTGTCGGAGCCAAGAGGCCCAAGTTCTATAAATCCCAGTAACACCAATGGGTTAGGCAACCCTGAATCCACAACATTGTTAGTCAGTCCCCCGGTGGGAGAGACAATTCAACCAGGGGTAGGTCAGATGTTAATAGAAACAAAAGCACCTAATCCATTAAGCAAGATTATACATATATATAGTGATGACGAGAGCTCAGATCCATCTCATGACACCCCTGTGTGTGTCCAAGAGGAAAAGGGTCTAGAGAAGACTTCTTCTCCTGAGCTCAAAGTTCAAGACAAGGAGGTCTTGCAAGAGGAAAAAAAATCCAAAAGTGGCCTCGACACATAGGGGCCCATTGTATCAGAATCTGAAGCAGATATGGACAACAAACCCAAATCAGAGGAATCAAAGAAACAATCCTCGCGAAAGGGAATCAACGGTTTGGCAACCAACGAGCAAGTAATTCAAGAGTCTGTACCCGACATCTCTATTCTGCCAATTACTCAAATCCCTGACGAACAACAAGCAGAGGCTACACCCGCGAGGCACAACAAGGAAGTTCAAGAGCCCAATCTTGAATAAATATACACCACCGATAACCTGTGGAACACACTCACATGGGGTGATCAGCAGATACCAAATCTAGTAGATGAGGTATCATATATCTATGCAATCTCCTATGATCAAAAGATAAAGGCCATCATTCAGAGGACTGCAAAGAAAAGAAGGATTACGTTGGATCACTCCATCTTCGTTACTACAGAGGAGAACTTAATCAACACAACAAATGCCCAGACTACTGAACTGATCAGCGTGGGAAAATCCCTCTTAGATGCCACCTTGGATAGATCCAGGAGAGATGAAAAGGAACTAGCCACTGCCCTAAATGATCTTGAACACTTGCGCCACCTAGAAAAATAGTATAAAGGTGCCATGCAGAATACTATGTATGTGAAAAGTGAATTCAAAGGAGTTTACAACGAGTTCAATAAGGAAAGACACCTGTTAACCGCAAATGCAACTGATATCCAGGAGGACACTCTCATGGAATTCGTGACATGCAAGGAGATGGAGCGATGGTATGAAAAGGTGCAGCAAGCGATAGAAAGAATTGAGTACATTGAGGAAATTCAGTAGGACCAAGAGAAGGAAGAACATGGCATTCAAATGGTGGGAAAATGTAGTCTTAATTGCATGAAACGATCACCTGAGTACTGAGATAAGATGTCTTGGGACCCACACCAAGAAATCCAAGAGAAATGGACCTAATGCAACAAGCATTGGGATAAAATTAATAAAGTAATGAAAGATATAGGGCTCCCCAAGTTCGGCACCCCTGACAAATTTGTCGACTTAAGTGACATAGTCAAGATGCATGCCAAACAAGACTCGATATGGACCGAAGAGCTCACAAAAATGGCCAATGTGAAGCCAGGGAAAGTGTAGCGATTCACAGAACCTCCGATCAGGGCCCGAACCATGCTACAGTAGTTGAAATCCAGTCCCATGAAGTACTGGGTGCATGCAGTAGACATCAGGGGAATATATGCAGCTCTGATGGAACAACACAGATTTCCATGGGCCCAAACTTGTGAAGAACTATTTATCAGTTGGACTGAATACGAGAAAAGTCACCCTTTCCAAGAAATATCTCGGGTTGATTGTTAAAGAAACTATTATAAGATAACGCCACATGGTGGTTTTTGCTTTGCTTAAACTACACTTAGCCATTAATTTCAGTTAAACTTTATATTATAAATAAAGACATCGACCAATTAGTTAGGGGTCGATGGTTGTTTTAAGAACTCTTTCTTTTTGGTTGTTAAGAATTATTTTGAAGCTGCTAAGAATTGAGAAGTACTTTTGGACCAAAGAAAAACTATTTTCATCATATGCATATGATTGGACTTGGAGAAGAACTACTTCCTATCCTATTTCATGAATGACGCAGTAATGAGTAAGAGAAATTAATTCTGTTGTCAAGTTATCTGGTGCAATGTCTTGATGTTCTTTTCTTTAATGATGAAGATAAATCATTGTGTTATTATGTGATGAGTGGTTATGGCAGATGAATTATTTTTCTTTCCATTATCTTATTACATATGTGCTTTCTTTCTGATAATTAGTTTCTCATACAGTAATTGGATGCTCACATGGTTAATGTATTAGTACTAGGCATGTGGTATAGAATCATTGTTTGCATGTTTGAGCAGCGGGTTATCCCAAGCTCAGCCTCTTCCTCAGTAGTTAAAACTTAATCCGGTTTGTTGTCAAGTTGGTTTATACTGGCTTGCATTTCTCATACCAATCCCACCTATGAGAAAATACAAAAGCGAATAGTATTAACTAAAGGAAGAGCCTTCACAAGAAAACACAAAGCCCTCTGATAAATTGGTCGGATTGCAAGATCTAGAGAACCATTCCATCTTCAAATGTTGCAGAGTCTAATTGGGCCTCGGTGGAATGTTTGGTTCCTAATGTTGAGTCAAGGGATTTAATACCCATCAACATGCCACAAGGAGGAATTCCTAGCCAGGGTTGTCACAACTGCAGGATAGTGTCTCGAGGGCACCAAACTCAGCTAGGCCCCTTATTTGTTGAATCTATTCCTAGATGACTGCAAGGATGCATAGGATTTGGGGACATAATTTCATTATTCATGGTTACTCATCCTGATAGCCGTGATGGGATGGAAGGAGCCGAAGTATTCATTTTTTTTTACTAGACCCAAACCTTCCCATGGAGCGTTATACTTATCACTTGGATCTGCTTCAGATGCCAAGAATAGAAAAGAGAATGCAACTATATTCGAAGGTTATCTCCTTGACATATAGGAAACCATCTCCAACACTTGAAGGGTAACACTGGAAGATGTTTCAAAGTATCAAGGCATAGCCAACTTCAAAGCTACTAGACATGCGATGTGGATCCAAGCACGGAAGGGCCCCTACAATCAATGGCTACAACTGCATTACTGAATCACAAAGGAAGAAATATAAATGGCCATTAAGGATTGGGAATATGACTGGAGGGTTCCTGTCCTCATTCTAGAAATACTCATAGATATAGAAGAGGAGGAGTTAATACATGAACACACACATACTGAGGAGGTAAGACAGGAATGCACACAACCCGAGGAAGTAACAGTGCCCAAGAAACCTAGGACAGGTCAGAATAAGGAACAAAAGAATAAAGGGGGGATGTCCAAGATAGGGAGGAATACCAACACACAGGTGCCCCAGATACAATAGAAACAGGCTGAGGCAATGCAAGGAACTACATCAAGTGCTACACCACAAGAACAAGGCCAAATGAAGAGTACAATCATCTAGACGGGGGGTGCACACAGGAAGGTGAAGGCACACAAAATGCCCCCAGAATACATGATCACTGAGGATGATGTGAACATGGTGGCTCAAATGATCTAGGATCGCACAATCAAGGATTTAGAGAATGTTGTGTGCCAAAGGGAGAAATTTGAAGAAGAGCTGGCACACATACGAAAACTCCTCAGGCAGCTTGAGGAAGTGCATATAGTCTATAGAAATGAAGAAATGACCCCGTCAGCATAACAAATAGGAGGTGAAGCTGGATCAAGTGATCATGACAGGATCCAGACGACAGCACAGTCGAGCTTCACATTTCAAGTAACACCCATCATGTTGCACATGGACAAAATCATGGGGAAGACACCCCTAAAGGACTTAGCTCAACTAAAGTTGGTATTGACATGGATACCAACGAAGGCCTTGTATAAACTACAAGTCAATGTTACACAAGAGGTACAGTCTCACGCACACATAGATGTAGCAGAATTGCAACAGACAAAGGATAATCGGGATGGGTTGGAATTGGTACTTGAGCAGGTCAAGATCGATACCAAATATGAGAAGGAACACGTGAAGGGGTTGGAGTAGAAAGTGGTCGTAGCCTACGAGAAAATCACAAATAACGCGCAGACAGTCGAACTCATGGTGATAGAGAAGATTGATCAGATTGTGCAAACAATTGATCAATACCAACAGGAGATCGAACATCTCCAGGAGTAGCTCACACCTACCACTCCACCAGCGGTGAAGGATAAAAGGAAACATGAGGCAACAACATAGACAAAAGAGATAGAATGACAAGTCCACTGGCGACCGACTTGTTTGAGAAATTAGCACCACTCTGGATGAAGATGGAAGAGGATCAACGGGTCCAACAGTTGGAACAGGAAGGAGAAAGGATAAGTGTAGCTATCCAGGACCTCAAGCAGAGGTAGAAGATAATGTCGATCATGGAGCGCATCAAAGGATCACAGGACATGAAGAAACTACAAGCATAGCTCATAGCTGCGTAGACACAAAAAATAGAGTGCCAGTGTCAAATGGAACTTCTCTAGGAGAGAGTAGCAGAGATCATTGCATAGGAAGAGGAAGACGAAACATATATGGCACAAACCCAGGCATAATGTGCAAGGATGGTCAGTGATGAGATTGCAGTGCAGATATTGAACGCACTCAAGGAGAAGACCACGCAATCCCAAATGCAAGCAACAAAGATCATGGAGAAGTTCCAAGCTATCACAAAAGAGATCGACGAATCACAAAAGGGTTAGGTGGCTCGGTATGAACCACATGTCATTGTTGGGGGCATGTTGGAAGCAAGCCGAATTGGAAATAAAAGCTATTTTGGGAAGAAAGGCATGCACAAGGAAAGCGACAACTGGAAGGAAGTGCAACACGACATTAGGGTTAGGGTTTCTGTAATACATTTTAATGGATGATGAGCCAGAAACATATATATAGATACATATGAGGTATATAAAGAGGGATTAGTTGTTCAGTTTGAAGAGATGTCGGGAGGAAGGAGTCTTGTTTTGATAAATAGTTTGTAATACTTGGTCATACGACCCAATTTTGTAATTTGTTGAGCTGTAGAGGGTCAGAAGGGGGGATTTGAGGGTTAGATCACAAGATAAGGAGCCTAGTGTGATATAGTCTACTTCATAATATATGTCAACCCGAATAAGAACAAACTGTAAACAATGTGACGTTATAGTTTTGGAACTACCATAATAGAAGAGCTGAGAGCTAGATCTTTGTGGACGTAGCCCGGGGGGAGGGGGGGGGGTGAACCGCGATAAAACCTGTGTTATGTGAATGAATTATTGTGTCTCTTTTATTGTTTATGAGAGGATGTTAGAATGATGTATAAATTAATAAATGAATCCGATTACATTCCATTCATAAATGAGAATGCCAATGTAGTTCTTTAATAGTTAAATAGAACTCTAAGCACGTACTTCACAGATATCCATTCAGTCCTGGACTGCAAGCACTTGAGTATTGTAGTCACCCATCAAAACTATATCGGGTGAGACTGCACGGTGCACTTTGTGTACTACATTTTCTTCTGGTTTATAGGGAGGGCTGATAGTTTTAGAGGCTTTGTTGGATCCCTAGTAGGCTGTTCATAAACTAGAAATTATTTTTAATCCAGAATTTAGATCATTGAATGAAACTTTACAAAAAATAGGCATTTACAACTAATCTTGGTTGCTCATGAATCTATAATCCATAACTAATTGATATAGGCTATATCTAATCATTTCAATCAACTAAGACTGAAAAATATAAGAAGATACACAAGATGCACAATTTGATACTGAAACTATAGGATTTCCTCAATAAGGAAACATATTTACAGAGTTTGCTAAAATAGTTTACAACTATTTTCCAAAACCCTGACTTCCAACCCTATTTTTAATTTTCAATCTTTGTTTTATAGATACAAAATTGACTTCAAACGTGGATCTAAGATCCATATTTTGCAGATATAGTCTCAATTTAGAAAAGTATAACATCTAAATCAGATTTCATTATTTGGAATATGAAATCCATAATTTGTCATTTCTAGATCCACATTTAGAGAAACATTGGTTGGACATAGTTTGTCTAAGAGTAGATTACAATAGATACCTTTGAAAATAAGTCTTATAACTAAGGATTACTTAAAAACTATTCGCTTACTAAAGTCTAAAATTCACAAAATAAAAAAATTGTCATCTTCAATAAATTTGGTAGCGCTTTAACTTTTATTTAGGTAGTAATCAACCAAAAAATTTGGAACCGATGGATGTATGCCAATGCTTTCCCTAAGCATTATCTTCTACCATCTGAAATCTCTGTGTTTCTCCTCTGCTAAATTTTTTCCATTGCATCCACTGACATCCTCAAACCTTCTTTTCCCGGATTCCTATGATTTTCTTGTATCCATTAACTTTCCGTTCTATATTCCTTCTTAATAGGTAAAATCCCTTGTTTTGAAATGGATAATGTTGCAACTTTTTCTATAACCCGTTCTTGGGACTCAATTTTACTCATGGCATTTTTGGTTACCCGTGTGAAATATTTAAAATCTTGTTCTTAAACAAACATCTAGATAATATGTCTTTTAGAATTTTTGGAAATTTCGACCTTTTCGGGCTTGATATAATCTTCATTTTTCTGGGGTTTTTGAGATTCATATTTAAACCCAGATTCAGATAAAAATTGTTGCCAATATCTTTTCTTTTTTGTTTAATTATTCAAAGATTAATAGCTTAATTAAACCTTGATGGAAGACACTGTGCTTATTCCTCTTATGATTGGCCTGAACTCTAGATGAAATTTTTCTTAAAATATTCAACGGGATGAATGGAAAGTTCATTCTTTTATCTCCATAAAAATTCAATAAAAGCCTCATATGGTATAGAAGGACAATACAAAACCTACCTTCATAGATAATATATCATTGAACCATTTTGACTGTCTCGTTTCATTAATCGTGAAGCCACCTCCTTTTGATGTCGTTTCCCCAACTTGGATTCTGATACTCGGGCGTCAAGAACTTATTCAAATCGGAATCCAAGATAATATGGTTCTTGAACCAGCACTCGCCATCTATTGGTAACTTCGTGGCCTTATCAATGGAGTCCTATGTGACTCAGATTGTCAAATTTATGATTTTGATCTTGCATCCATCAAAACCATTCGCAAATGTTGTATCCACTTCCTGATTATACCCCTCAATATTTTGGTAAAAACTTAACCCTCATGCTTACTAGAACTTGATATTGTTCTCTAGATACACCTCTAAAAAATTTTCACCTTTAGGTTCATAGCACGTTATGTCTCCTCCTTTAGTCATTGGTGGAAATAGTGACTATGTTTATAAACTAACTATGTGATGTTTAGGGAAAACAACATGAAGAAAGATTAGTTTTGTTGGTAATAAAAAGAGACAAAATAACATCTCGATATTACGACCAACAAGTGAATTGACCTCATGAATGAAAAATCATTACTGTGATTTGGTGGTACCATAAATGAATGTTCGACATGATACCCCTAACTCTTATGATAACCTAATAGACACATAACTTCATACTTCAAAAGAAACATAAAGGAATATTTAACCATGTTTCACATGGTATGCGACACATCTAGATTAATAATGACACATGACCATTTTTTGAATTTTTTTCCCTCAAAGACTCTAATCCAAAACTTTTGGTAGCATTTTTTCAACACTATTATAATATTTGCTACCAAATTCAAACACTCAAGTAAAGACCTTGAAAAACCATACTCAATAGTTGACTAAGGTTATTTTAAGGATAGGTTGACTTTTTAATAGAATTATGACTCTTGAAAGATATTTTTTTTTTTTAAATACTTTTCCCAAAACATTTTGTAATACTGACATAGACTGGACTCTAACAAGAATAGATTATTCTAATAATTTGACAAAACAATTTGAAGTTTAGAATTCAAAAGGTGCTAACACCTGGCTCCATCTGGGGATGAAGTCCTCCCTATGAGGCTTCAAGAACTTGCATATTTGTGCCATTCCAAATTATTGTTGTTGAGAATATGATCTAAACTTTGTATATGTTCCTTTTTGTTTTGTAATCAATTTCAAACTGGAAACACTCTGTAATCCAATCATCCTCATTAGATACTGAAGATAATTGAAAACCAAATTATCACACTGAAAACTGAAAACAAACTATATACTAGTGTTCTTCCATTGGGCCATGGAGTCCTATTCAACTGATCTTGTATAAAACATTTCAAATAACAACAATATTTACAATGACCTTGAGCCACCCACCACTTTAGTAAAATAAATGTTTGAGAAAACACCCATTCACAGGGCCTCCAAAAAGATCTTCATCTTTAAGATTTTGTAACATAAAAATGTTATTTTCCAAATCTTTTGCAACCTTGAATGGTCCAAACCAAAGATAATCAAACTTACCAGGTTTTCCTTTGTCATCTCTCTTTGCATCCCATCTTAAGACAAGAATCCCCTAGGAGACAATTATCCCACTTTCTCTTCCTGTCAAAAATAGCTTTGAATTTGTACTAATAAATCTGTGTTTTTTCATGTAGCAATTCTCTGGTGTGATGTACTTCTATCAATTGACAAATCCTTCATTGCCCATCATTTGTTTCTTTGATTTCATCCTGTAAAACTTTCATTATTAGAAATCCTAACTGAATAGGAAAAGTTGCATTAGTCCCATATACCAATTGAAAAGGATAAGTTCCATTGGATTTCTTCATACTAATCCTATCATCCCATAATGCATATTTAAGCTTATAATCCCAGACCTTCTTATTATCTGCTAATAGGTTTTTGATGATCCTCATCAAAATTTTGTTAGAAGACTCCACTAGCCCATTACCTTGTGGGTAATAAAGTGTTGAATGTTTAAAAATGATATTGTATCTATCACAAAAGTTTATCATTTCATCATATTTAAAAGATTGTGCATTATCTGTCAATATTTTCCCAGGACAACCAAATATTCTCCTTGATAAATTTGATTATAAAATTATCTATTTCATTTCTGGTAGGAATGGATTCTATCTACTTTTAAAAAAAGTTTGTAGCTGTGAGGATTCACCTATGCTTTCCACTGGAAGGAGGATGAATTTCGCAAATGAAATCCAAATCCCATTGCTGAAAAGTGTTAAAATATTCGATGTGCTCATTTTACCATATAAAATATCACTATTGTCTCCCTACCATAGGCATGCAGCCACCCCCTAGCACTTTCATCTTTACTAGATAGAATTATTTTGGAAATCCACACTAGAACCAACAGACAAACCCTAGTTGAAGTAGTAGCATGATATGGAACCAAAAAACACCATCGAACTACAGAAGCAATACAAGACAAGGAGAGTGCACCTCCTCCAAGTGTAGCACACAAGAGAGAGTCTCCACAACCATAGAACAAGAACAATGCTCAACTACAGTAGTTGCAGTTTCACTTCTTAGGCTACCACCAAGAATATGACCACCAAGTATATCAAAATACCACCAATAATGTCACCAAGAATACCACCAAGAGATACTAGAAGGTAGAGTGAATATCTTAGGCTAGATAGCACTAGAGAGAGACCAAGAAACACCCTAGAAGATTCATCTTCCTTTATTGCAGCTGCAGCTCCAAAATTGTGCTATACCTTTCTGAGAGAGTGAGTGAATTTTGTGTATAAATGAGCTCAAGCACATTCTATTTATAGTCCTTGTCACTTTTTTAAGATGACTTCTCTTTCTGGATGGTAATACTTTATTATTATTTATTCTACTGAGATGAATTGTCTTCTAGGGTTTTTACACATCTATTTAGGGTTTCTCTTGCTTCTAGAATATTATATTCTAGTCAAAGGTTACATATGGAGTTTAATACCTCTCACAACTACCATAATATCAACACTCCCTCCTAGCTAGGGAGGTACTAACTGTAATTATCTCAAACACATCCATCCATTTCACATGGTATGGGAAAGGCTCACATAGTCTTTCAGACCATTCTATAGGTAGCATCATAATTGACACACAAGATACCTCATGATCACGCAGATCAAGTCATGAGCTTCATCATCACTATCCATCGAGCTGACAATCACCTCCAACACTACTGGTAGTCTCCATGGAAATCAGGTAGTAGCACATAGTTACTACAATTCCATCCAATAGATCACAATAGTGTCGATCCATAGTAATACACAAATGTTATCCAGTGGTACACAACCACTCCTAGTAGTGCGCAACTACTATATAGTGACATAGAGTCACTACCAGTGAAACACATCCACCACAATAACACATAGCTACTATTCAGACACACACAATCTCCTGGCATCAAATCATATAATCGTCTGCATCACCTCTTGAGGACATACTCCATCTGCGTAATCAAGCATGATGATGAAGAAGTCATGTGTTGGACTTAGCACACTCAACAAATTGTCGCGCATAAGTCACTTACTCAGCCGAGTGATATAGGTACCATTGTTCCTATCCTGGTTATTTCCTGTGACACAGGAAGAATGACTTCCTACAACACAGGAAGCTTCCTGGGTTGTAGCTTGGATTCTCGCATATTGTCCCACAATTTTACTTCGATATCTTCCACTTGTTTTTCCAGCTCATACTAGGCTACCTGAATTAATTCAATCTTCTTCGCAAGCTCACTTGTTGTAGTGGATTATGGCGGTTGTCTTTTTGATCATTTTCCAGGCCTTTGTTAACTTTTCCTTCACCTTCTCGACTTTATTCGCTACCTGAATATTTAAGTATTCCTCCTACGTTCTTTGTGTCTATGCCAAGATTCCTTCTTGCTTCCAAAATTTAGCTTCCCATTTAGCCTGTTGGATCCTCTAGTCCAATTGCTTAATTGAGGCTGTTATTATTCCCTTTAGTTGCATTGTCAACAACTGATCAATGTCTCCAAATGAAGAAATGAAATCCATGGGTAATATGACTTGTAGTGGTAGTCCATTAGCCATCAAATGTTCTGAGGGTGTCTCCACCTATTCTTCCCCTATGGATGGACCTTGTAGTTGATGTGCACTTTTCATCTTCGGAGATATCAGAAGTGTAGGGAGAACCTCTAGCTCTGCTAGGAAAAGATGTAACAGTTATACGCATTGTTGTAGATTATGGAGTACTAGATACAGTTATTATTTTAGAGATGATGTTCTTTGTCCAGATGTTTTTTAGGGTTCTGTATGAATTGGTTATGTTCCTATCTCTATATGTAACGAAATTGTTGGATTCTTGCTTCTGAGAATCAGAATCTCAACACTGACTGCTGAGAAATGCCTCTAGGTTATTGGAACTTGCAATTCTAGGGTGACTGATGGAATTTCTTATTGTTGACTCTCTATCGAAGGCAGAGTGACCAAAATGGGTATTGACGGAGTGAATGGCTGGCTCAAGGCTTCCCTACTCAAAGTAATGGGTTCTTATACAATCTTAGAAGGGTCAGGGTTATCCAGTTGTGGGTTGGGAGGAAATAGTGGTCTCATGTGGTGGCGATGGGGCTTGTGGTGGAAATGGGGCTTGCAGTGGTGATGGGCCTTTCTTAGTAATAATGGTTGAGAATGCACTAGCATCGGGCTCAGGATCATCTATGATGTTGATCACAATCTGGGCAGGTCAAGTGGCTACTTTGGTATGAGGCACAACCAATGATATTGGATGTGGGTTGAAGAACTTGACAGGGGAAATTCCTTTTTTAGGTTTCTTAATTTAGACATCCCCTATGAATGCAACTGCTAGGATTTTGTTGACATCCTTCCCTGATAGCACGACATGTTCTGGGAGCTACAGAAACACAGGCAGTGTCCTCTTCTTCTTCTCTAGAGGTTCCTCATCCTCTTCTTCTTCTAAGTCTAATGGAATTCAGAACTTCTGATTCTTCTCTACTGGGATGGAACTTGGCCCCACTCCTTCTTACTACCCCTTTTTCTTCAAGAGCTTTGGTGGCAACAGATAATGCATACCAGAATTACGTGGGTTGCGCTTGATTCCATTCCATGAAATGACCTATTTTTCAAATGCTTCCTCATCAAGGTAGAAAGGTAGCAACCTTAAGTGGAAGTCCTCA